>PVHP010030375.1:0-12921 GCA_004024765.1 Zapus hudsonius | reverse complement strand
CCTCGTGGCCTCTAAATCACTGGAAGCCCAAGAATAAGACTCTCCTCCCTGAACAGCAGCCTTGCTGCCCTCATTTCAGCATTGAGCCCAGTCATGTGCCCACAAGGCTGTTAGAGGCACAATGCAGACACAGAGAGGATGTGGTGAAGGAGCTGAGGGGCAAAGAGGGAACCACAGTGGACGGAAGACGTCCAAGTAACATTGGGTAGCAAAAATGGCAATAAATTTCCAGAAAACCTCAGACTGCATTCAGGTCATGATTTAGTTCAGGGTTTGGGCATAGCACAGGGGGAGGGGTTGGGACGTTAGTACTTTTCAGTCGCTGACATTCCTGGATGTCAAGCCCCGTTATCGACTCTATCAAGTCCCCTCATCCTTCTCGTAAAGATAAATTTCTGCACGCAGGCCTTCTAGTGAGGATGGAGTGAGGAAGAGGGAAGGGAGGCTCCTGTGTCCTCTGTGAGGTTTGGGAGGGGTCAGGAACTACAATGTTTTATAGGATCTGAACCCCGCTGTGCTGTCCCCCCAGGTGACTGGAGTAGGCTATGCTCCTATCACTGTAACTCTCCTGTCTTCACCACCAGGCTGTCTGCCAGGGAAGAAGGTCCATGGAGAAGTGCAAGGGAGAGAAGACACACAAGCCATGAACTTTTTTTTGCATGTGTGTGTGCATGTGTATGCATGTTCCTTTGTGTGGGAGCACATGTGTGTGGGCAGGGACACTGAGGTCACATGTCTTCCTCTCTCACTTATTCACCGTATTTTCTCCAGACAAGCTTTCTCACTGAACCCAGAGTTCACCAACTGAGCTAGACAAGCTAGCCAGCAAGCTCCAGGGATTCCCTGTCTCCTAGTGCTGGGATTACAGACACACACCGCCACGCCTGGCGGCTTCACATGGGTGCTGGGATGTGAACCTTGGTCCTCATGTTTGTACGGCAAGCACATCTACCCACTGAACCACCTTCCCAGCCCCCTGAGTCAAACTAATGCCCTGATAATGGGATTGATTCTTCCCAACAGGCCATCAGCTTCTATGACAGCATTACCCCTGAAGAGGTAGGTACCCTGCTATGCCTGCCCCCCTCCCAACACCAGGACAGGGGACAAGTTTGGAGGTGACACTCCTACCTGGCAGCAGGTTACACTAGCCTCGAAGTCTTCCTTTGCTAATCTGTCTTATCTGCTTTAAGAGGCCTCATCTCGCTGGCAACAATTCTCTCTCTTAAGTCAAACTACGAAGGAGATTCTTCAGCCTAGACTGGGAATGTCGGACTGGAATGAAGCAGCTTCTGTGCAGCCCTCTCCCTCCCGCCACTCTCCCTCCCAGGAGCGGGAGCCTGCAAGCATCCTTGGAAGCTGCTTGCAGGCCCTTGCTCCTCTAAGACCCACCAGCCCTGGGGCACTGCTGGTGCTGGAGCGAGCTGGGGCAGGGAGATGCGGCAGCACAAGGACAGCTGACCTTTCCCGTCTACTTGTCCTGTGACTTCTTGATCTCCAACCCCACCTCTGGCCTCTGCAAGTGTGTCAAAACAGCTCATACCTGATAATCCTGGTCATCAATCCCAAACCTCTCCCGGAGGTTTCGGAACACCATGGGGCAGTACTCCTTGAACTTGAAGCGGCTGGGGAGGTTCTCCCTAGAGGAAAGCAGACAAGGCTTTTCAATTTGCTCCTTACTCGGCTTAATTATGACACCAGAATTCTCCAAGATATGGACCAAAATCACCCAGATCTGAAGAATCTGCCATGCTTAACATGTAGGTTTGAGGCCCCAGGAATTCTAGGGGTAAGCCTGGAAATCTGCAATTAAAAAAACTATTTAAGCCGGGTGTGGTGGCGCACGCCTTTAATCCCAGCACTCGGGAGGCAGAGGTAGGAGGATTGCCATGAGTTCGAGGCCAGCCTGAGACTACAGAGTGAATTCCAGGTCAGCCTGGGCTAGAGTGAGACCCTACCTCAAAAAAAAAAAAAAAAAAAAAAAAAAGAGGCCACTCTCCTCTGGGATGATCCTTATGGAAACATCCTAAAGATGGTTACATCCAGGAAGCACTGCAGGGCTTCCACTGGGTGGTTTGAGCCAGGCCAGTGCTTTGTCTGTAATGTCAGCCCTCAAGAGCAGGGGAACTGCTATGAGTCTAAGCCCAACTTGGGCTACATAGTGAGTCTACAACACAGGAAGACCTTGTGAGAGAGAGAGAGAGAGACAGAGACAGAGAGATAGACACGTATCTGTATTCAGTTGACTGGGAATGTCTTTCTGTTGTTGTTTTGAGGTACTGAGGATCAAACCAAGGGCCTTGTGCATGACAGGCATGTGTGTTACCACTAAGCTACATTCCCAGCCCTGAGATTTTTCTTTACAGTCTTGTTTGCTGGCTGACACCATCTCCATTCTTCCCACCTCCTTAGTCAAGCCCAGATTCCCAGGAGGGGAACTGCCTGCCTTTACAAGAGCTCACTGCCAAGGGACTCCCACCTAGATATAAGCCGCTCTTGCAATCCCAAGATGACAAACTTCGGAAAGTTAAAATGAATGGCATTTCTTAAAAAAAGAGCTTAGGATACCTTATTTACAGGTCTTCTAGTGAACAGCACTATTGTCTAATAAACAGTTATTGAAAGGGATAAAAGCAAGCAGCAGAAGGCCTGGTGTGATGACACACACATTTAATCCCAGCACTTAGGAGGCTCAGACAGAAGGATGATTATAAGCACAAGGTCCTGCTTCAAGAAAAATAAAAGTAAGAGAGCAGGTACACTGCTCTGTTCTAGGCCAAGATACGAAGGTGGGATCAGAAGCCAGGACCTTGAAATGGGAGGTGGTGCAACACCCACTGCTGAAGGCCTCTTTGCCTGCCTGAGTTGAGGACTGCCACTCTTTCTTAAGTGACCACACTTAGGAGGTGGCAGCTCTGGAGACAGAGGACTTATAGAACAAGATAATTATTACTATAACAGAGAAAGGCCACGAAGGAATGTTCTGAAATCAAGCTTTTCCACTGGGCTAACAGTCTAGGAATAACACTGTGCTGACCAGCCAGCCAGGGAGGTAGTAGAGACCATGGATACAACAATGGAGAGCAGATCAAGGAGGAACATGCAGGAAGAAGAGCAGAAGCAGCAGAGGGTTTCTGCAGTAGCCCATAGTGGGATGAGAAAACAAAGCCTCAGGCTGGGAAGATGGCTCAGTGGTTAAAGGCATAAACCCAGGTGCACAAAAGTAGCACATGTGTCTGGAGTTTGCTTACAATGGCAGGAAGCCCTGGCACACCCATTCTCTCTCTCTTTCCCTTTTAAAATAAATAAAAATATTTTTTTAAGTAAGGCCTGAAAATGTCTTAGAAACCAGGTATGGTGGCAGACACTTATAATTCTAGTACATGGAAGGTGGAAGCAAGAAGATCAAGAGACTACCCTTTAAATTTGAGGCCAGCCTGGGCTAAACAAGTGTGATGACACACACCTGTAATCCCAATACTCAGGAGGTAGAGGCAGGAGGATCACAAGTTTGAAGCTATCCTGGTCTGCTTATATAGCCAGTTCCAGGCCAGCCAGAGCTGCAGAGAGACTATGTCTCAAAAATAATAATAATACTAGCTGGGTGTGGTGGTGCATGCCTTTAATACCAGCACTCGAGAGGCAGAGATAGGAGGATTTCCGTGAGTTCAAGGCCACCCTGAGACTACATAGTGAATTTCAGGTCAGCCTGGACTAGAGCAAGACCCTACCTCGAAAAAAAACAAAAATAAATGAGTAAATAAATAATAATGGCTGGGGATAGCTGGCAAAACACTTATCCACAAGCATAGGGTCTTGAGTTCAAATCTCCAAAATCTATGGAAAGCCAGGTACGACAGTTCTTATCTATTATCCAGTGTTCCTGCTACGAGATGGGAAACAAAGACCAGGAGAATTCCCAGGTGCTTGTTTGCCAGCTAGTCTGGTACACGTAACAGCAGAAAAACAAGGTAGAAGGTGTCAACACACAAGGTTATCCTCCGATCTTCACACACACACTGGACTAGAGAGATGGCTCAGCAATTAAAGAGTGCTTGCTACCCAAGCGTGAGATCCTTAGCACACCTGAGATCAGATCCCCAGCACCCACCTAAAAACCATGCATGGAAGGTATGCACCTGTAGTCTCAGCTCCAACGTGGAGACAGGAGGATTTTTAGGGCTTGATGGCTAGTCTAGCTAAATTGGTAGGCTTCAGGTTCAGTGAGGGACTCTGTCTTAAAAAAATTAAGGTGAGGGCTGGAGAAATGGCACAGTGCTTGCCCGGAGAGACCCAGGTTTGATTCCCCAATACCCATGTAAAGCCAGATGCAAAATGGCACATGCATCTGGAGTTTGTTTGCAGCGGTTGGTGGCTCTGGTGCACCCATTTTCTCTCTCTCTCTCTCTCTCTCTCTCTCTCTCTCTCTCTCTCTCTCTCTCTGCTTGCAAATAAATAAATAAATAATTTAAAAAATAAGGTGAGGTCTAGGGAGGTGGCTTAGTGGTTTAGAAGTGGTTGCAGAACCCATGATGCAAGTTGTACATGAGTCTGAAATCCCAACATGCCTGTGTAATGGAAGATGGAGCTAGAAGAAGATGGAAGCTCCTGGGCCAGCTAGACTGGACTCTGCTGTAGCAAAACACAAGAGACCCTGTCTCAAACAAGGTAGAAGGCAAGGACTGACACCCAAAGGTCATCCTCTGATCACCACACATGCTCACTGGAGTGCACACGCACACACACACGCACACGCACACACACACGCACACACACACACACACACACACACACACACACACACACACTAAGGCAAGCTGGTGTGTGACTGATACATGAAATTCCAACTCTCAGAAGGATAAGTTAGGAGGATCAAGTGAAGTTCAAGGCTAGGCTAGACTAAAGAAGATGGAGAGGGGTTGAGGAAGACAACCAACACCAACTACTGGGCCTTTATAAGCATGCACAGAAGTGGGCACATACACCTGTCCCCACATACAAACATGCGTACATGCATGCACGAACACCAAATACATAGGACTAAAAAGAAATTTCCAGTCATTCTGGGTGGTGTCCTGAGTACCTCTCTCAGCCTGTGGCTCACATACAGGAGGGAGCATGAAGGGCTTGGCTGTGTCCCAGACCAGGAACACGCCTGGCAGCTTCCAACCTCAGACTAAGATCAAGATAGGGCCCTGCTGCAGCCTCACACTAGATGCCTTAGCTTCTAGCAGCTCGCTTTTCCAGAGCTGGGCCCAGCCACATGCCCCAGGGGACACTTTGGAGGTAGGCTGATAAGGAGTGAGATGATGAGATGGCCAGGGAAAGGCACACAGAAAATGCCAGTTGGTTTGGCTCTGTGAGCAGGGTGTCCCTGTGACTGACACTGTCAGGTTCAGGATTGCTCCCCCATGCATGAGCCTTGAGAAGCTTCAAGGAAGGAGAGGGCTATACACAGCCTGGGCCCACCTAGGAGGCCACTCACTTATTGAAGAGATGATTGTCCACCTTGATCTTGCTGTAGGCTTTGAAGTCATCTGGCATCAGCATGACGGGGACAGGGACATTGCTCAGCTCATTGATCTGTGAAGCAAGATGGAAATGTGCCTCAGATGACAGTATGTTCCAAGGTAGAATGCTACCACCCGTCCAGATCCCCTTCCCCCCATCTTTATTCTACTTTACGTCAGAGTAAGTTCTCCAATTCATCTGCGCCTACTGCAATTCTCCTTTTCCTGAGAAGGTGTGGCTTACCTCTTCCAGGAAGCTTTCTATAATCCTTATAGGTGCACACATGCTTATAAACCTCATGGGTCTGCTAGAATTTGCTTCTTTTCTCTTATCACTAACCTTCCCTCCCTCCCTCCTGCTCCTGTGCTCCTTGCACATATTAGGCTGGTCACATTACTGATCTAAGCAAAGATCACTTAATGGAACTTTTTTGGGGGGGAGGGCTCCACAATGGCCTGGCACCCTGACTGAAACATGGCAGCCACTCAATAAATCATTTAACAACTACAATAATAAATTCATCAATAGAGAAATGTCCTCTAACCTAGGAGCATATTAAGTGAAGCCTCTGAATGTCTTCATTCAATTGAGGGTCACTCAAGAAATTAGCTCACAGCCAGGAAAAAGCTAAGCGGATCTGTGTGGGTGTCACTGGTATATTTTAAATGGATGGAAAAGGTAGAACCCTGGTCTCTGGCGCACTCTGACCTTCCAGATGAAAGCAGTTCCTCATGCCATGACCTGCTTATGCTGAACTGGGGGAGATGCTGTGCTCTAGCTGCAAGCCTTCTGGGCTCCTTCATCCCCCCCAACCCCTGGGGAGCGGGCTCCCCATTGGTGAAGGGCTGAGGACAGATCCTACCTTCCCCATCCTGCTAAGACAATTAGTGGTCTAATTAGCCACAGATGTCCTCTCCCATCACAGCAGAGTATTTGACATCTGACCCTCAACCCAGATGCCACTAATGCATTCAGGATTTACACAGGAAACCTTAGTCCCGATTTAATGGACTGGGGGTTGGGGGGGCACAGCCTTGTGTCTCAGATACTGTCTTTGCAAATCCTATTATCTCCATAAGGCCTCATGTGGCAGGGAGGGAATAACCTACAGTCATTAGGACTCCAGTAGGAGCACAAATGGAGGAAATGGCATTTAATTTGCTGCCCCTTTTATGTTCCAAGCCTTTTTTATTACTATTTAGAAATGTCAGAAGAGTAAAGGAGTAAGTTTCAAGTTAATGTAGTAACTGGGCCAGTGATGCAACCGTACCTACCCAGAGGTTGTGGGAAAAGCCAGTGATGCTTATGTCAACTGAGAAAGATAGAGAAGTGCATCTATGTGTAAGGGAGCATGGGGTGGAGACGACTTATGTGAAGCCCAGGACAGGAGTCCAGAATGAAACCACATATGAGGCTGCCTGGGTAAGCTGCACTGCCAGGTGTGAGAGGCGTGAGACGCATGTTCTAGGGTGACAGAAAAGACCTGGTGTGTGTGTGCACGCCTTAGCAGCTCGAGACACGAGGACAGAAACTAAAGGCTAGCTTGGGCTACATAAGAGCCTGTCTCCAAAAAGGGGGGAAATCAATCTATATATATCAGAGTTGTTTGAGGTAGTTAGGGATAATGATCACATACATTTGTCAAAACTCAGCAAACTAAAATGTGTGCATTTTATTATTGAATGTAGAGTTTTCTTTTTTCTTTTTTTTTTTTTTTTTTTGATTTTTAAGGTAGGGTCTCGCTCTAGCCCAGGCTGACCTGGAATTCACTATGTAGTCTCAGGCTGGCCTCGAACTCACGTCGATCCTCCTACTTCTGCCTCTCGAGTGCTGGAATTGCAGATGTGTACCACCACATCTGGCCAGCTTTCTTTTACAAAGGTGATTTTACATTTCTCAGCACCCCAGTCTATGATGTCCTTGGTTGGCTAAACCCTCCCTTACAGTCAAAAGGCCAGGCCACAATCATCACTAACAGAGCAGGGCACTCACAGAGGGAACTTAAGGCTCAAATCTGTACCCACAGGGGAAGCCATTCCACTTCCTTGTTTTTCTGCCAACAGAAACAATTCATGGTGGCTATCCCACTTCCTTTTTCCTGGCACACCAAGCCAGGAGAAACAGAAAGCCAAAGCAAAAGGACCTCAAGTTCAAGACCACTCTGGGCTACATAGCAAGAGCCTGTCTGAGGAGGCTGGAGAGAGAGCTCACGGTTTAGGTGCTTGCCTGCTAAGTCTAATGACCCGGGTTCAATTCCCCAGGCCCCATGAAAAAGCCAGATGCACAGAGTGGTGCATGCATCTGGAGTTTGCATTGGCTGGAAGTCCTGGCCTGCCCATTCTGTCTATCTTCTCTCTATGACTTTCCTGCTTGCAATTAAAGAAGCAGAAATATTTTTAATATTACAAATGAAATAAAAAAGAACCTAGTAAATAGCCAGGTATAACACATGCCTGTAATCCTAGCACTTTAGAAGACAGAAAGATCATGAGTTAGAAGCCAGCCTGGGCTACATTAGTGAGACTCTGTCATAAACAGGCAAATACATAAGCAAAAGGGAGGACTGGAGGGATAGATCAGCAGTTAAAGGCACCTGCTTGCAAAGCCGACAGCCTGGGTTTGATTCTCCAGTACCCACATAAAGCTGGATGTACAAAGTGCTGCATGTGTCTGGAGTCTGTTTGCAGTGGCAGGAGGCCCTGGTGTGCCCATATTCTGTTCCTCTCTCTTTCTCAAATAAATATTGAAAATAAAGGGGGAAACAGAGACAAAAAAGTTCAGGGCTCAGAGTTTCTGACTGACCTACCTTCTTT
The DNA here is from genome assembly GCA_004024765.1 of Zapus hudsonius. Lineage (NCBI taxonomy): Eukaryota > Metazoa > Chordata > Mammalia > Rodentia > Dipodidae > Zapus > Zapus hudsonius. The sequence goes on along the minus strand of PVHP010030375.1, from coordinate 4,597 downwards.
CTTTCCTTCCTTCCTCTCCTCTCCTCTCTTTTCTTCTGCGAGATAGGATATCTCCTTATGCTGCCTTGGAACTTGCACCAATCCTACCTTTGCTTCCTGAGTCTTAAGCCACCACCATGCTGAGCTTCAACTCTGACTTTTTTGGCTCATCCTTCTATGCTAGAAAGAACATTCCAAGCTGGACATGGTAGTGCACACCTTTAATCCCAGTACTCAGGAGGCAGAGGTAGGAGAATTACTGTGTGTTCGAGGCCAACCTGAGACAAGAGTGAATTTTAGGTCAGCCTGGGTTACAGTGAGACCATGCCTCAAAAAAAAAAAAAAGCTGATCAGCTTTTAGTTCCCATTTTATCTTTATTGATTACATAATGTAATAACATTTTTTTTTTTGTTTTTCGAGGTAGGGTCTCACTTTAGCCCAGGCTGACCTGGAATTCACTATGTAGTCTCAGGGTGGCCTTGAACTCACAGCAATCCTCCTACCTCTGCCTCCTGAGTGCTGGGATTAAAGGCATGCACTACCACACCCAGCCATAATGTAATAACATTTTTATATAATCATGAATAATCCATATCTCAATGAGACAGACTCAACCTTGGTTCCAGGGAGTCATGGTGATCCACTCTAGGGATTAGCTGTACTTTTTTTCTTAGTTATACTAAATTTTATTTCCCCAGAGAACTCAATTTCAGTTGAATAAATTCAATTTCAATTGAACAGTACTTATTGAAATGCCTCATTCCATGGTAGGTATGTGTGTGAAAAAAAGGGGATGCCAGGGGCAAGTGTGCACACAGAAGAAATAGGCGGCTTATGCTACGGTCAGGAAGATGGTACAAATACTGACACAATGAGACTCAGCCAAAGAGCACAGGATGCAGACATCAAGGTGAGCAGAGGTCCCGAGGAGGACAGCTCCCAGTGCTCAGACATCAGGGTAGAGACAGGGTGCCTAGGCCTCCATTGGTATTGTCAAGAGCACTTGACACCAGAAGACTGGACAAGATTGTTACACCCGTTTAAAAATCTTCCACGGCTCCTCACCAACCTCAGCTTTAAGTTCTTAGCCTGATATTCAACACCTTTCCTGATTGCCTTAGTTTCTGCCAAACTTCTACTTAATTTACTATATGCTAGGAATGTGCCAGAAGCTGGTGATACATAAACCAACAGAGATGGCTGGAGATGGGTGTGGTGGCACACACCTTTAGTCCCAGCACTTGCGAGGAAGAGGTTGGAGAGGCCAGCCTGGGACTACACAGTGAATTCCAGGTAAGCCTGGGCTAGAGAGAGACCCTACCTCAAAAAACCAAAATAATAATAACAAAGGAAAAATAAACAAATAAGAGATGGCAAGGAGATAGACAAGTAAGGACACAATGTGGTGAATATATATATATATACATATATATATATATATACATACACATACATATACACAAGGAGATGAAACATGCGGGTAGAAGGTTGGTGGTCTTGTCTAGTAGTAAGAATGAGAGGGCAGGTTGCTAGAGGAAGGGCCAAAGTACATCTGAAAAGACCTAGGATTGAACTTCTCAAAAAAAAAAAAAAAAGAGGAGGGGAATCCCAAGATGTGTGAACAGCGGAGCCACACTTCAGTTGTGAAATACAGTGCCCACTGCAGGCCCAGGAAGTGTGGACAGATACATGGGAGTGGGGAGAGGGCAGCAATTCAGTCAGAGGTCATAAGTGGTGCGGGGTGGGATGGGGGTAGGAGATGATGCAGGAGACACAAGTGAATGGCCTGGCATGTTACAGATATTAATACATAATAGGAAAGCCTATAATCCCAGCCACTCAGCAGGCTGACACTGAACGATCACAAATTTAAGGTCAGCCTAGGCAATTTAGGAAAATCCTATCTCAAAATAGGAAGTGAAAAGGGGGAGGGGCTGGAGAGATGGCTCAGCAGTTAAAGGTGCTTTCTTGCAAGACCTAATGTTCCAAGTTCTATTCCCTAGTACCCATGTAAAGCCAGATACACAAAGTGACACATGCATCTGGAGTTTGTCTGCAGCGGCAGGAGGCCTTGGTGTGCTCTCTTGCTTGCTGGAGTTCTCTCTCTCTCTCTCTCTCTCTCTCTCTCTCTCCTTGAAAATAAAATTTGTTTTTGAAAAAGGGTGAGTTGAGGACATAGCTCAGTAGTAGAGTGCTTGCCTAACATATGCAAGGCTCTGGATTCAACTTCTATTACTACAATACATAAAACAAAATAAATAACAGCTGCCTCTACTCACTGAAAGACTAATGACTATTACATGTAACACATATATAATGGACAGGGTCTCATGTAGCCAAAGCTGGCTTGGAACTCACTATGCAACCAAAGATGACCTTGAACTTCTAAACCTACCTCTACCTCCTGAATGCTGGGATTATAAGTACGTGCTACCATGCTCAGTTTTATGGGATACCTAGATCTAATCTTCATGCATACTAGGCAGGCACTCTATCAAATGAGCCATATCCCTAGGCCCTCTGCTATGATCCATCCATCCATCCATCCATCCATCCATCCATCCATCCATCCATCCATTCCTTCCTTCCTATTAACTGTTTATTTATATTTACAAGCAGAAAGGGAGAATGGGTGTGTCAGGGCCTCTTGTTACTGCAAACAAACTGCAGCTGCATGTACCACTTTGTGCATTTGGCTTTAAGTGGATAGTATGGAATCAAACCCAGGCCAGCAGGCTTTCCAAGTGCCTTTAACCACTGAGCCATCTCTCCGCCCCCCACACCATTTACCTTTTAGTGGGTGTGAATGATATATATATTCACATATGTGAGTGTGGGTGCATATGCACACACCATGGAGGCCAGAGGACAACTTTCAGATCGGTCATTGTCTTCCACCTTGCTTAAGGTAGGGGTCTCAAAGTTGTCCAGCAGTCCTTTAGCCAGGCTAGCTCACGCACAAGCATCCTCCCATATTGGAATTACAGAAGTCCACTGCAGCTTCTGGCTTTTACATGAGTTCTGAGGATTTGAACTCAGGTCCTCACGCTTGTGTGGCAAGCACTTGTGTGATTTCTAAAACTTGGCAGTCACATAAAGGAACACTAATATGATTTTGCAAATGAGGTTCAGAGCAGTTGGGTACATGTAGTGTGAGCAGAGGTGCCTGGTGCCAAAGCACGGGGTCTCCTCTCTCTTTAGGGAAAGAAAGCTCCATTGCCTTAGGTAGTGTTTCCATTCTCTACTGTTCTCCTAATAATCATGGAAGAGAAACACTCTGTCCACTTTGTGGAAAATGAAGATGAAGCTCAGAAAAAAAAATTACTGTTCAAAAAAAAGTGCTCTATTCACAAGGAGCTGAGCTTGAATTTGAACTTAGACTTGTTTATAAACAATAACTGTGGACTTAAGGATAACAGCAATGAGAAGCCCTCCAGAGGCTTTAAGTCTGAGAATTGACATAATCAAATAGGAGATACAGAAAGGTAATTCTGGGATGAAAATCAAGTCCTAGAAAACATAAAGAAACAGGAAGACTATATATGGGGCCATTAGAGTAGCTCTGAGGACACAGTGTAGAAAGAGCAGAAAGGATAAAGGCCACGAGAACCATCCAAGACCAGGCTAAATGCCAGTCCTGTCTTGAGAGGCTCCCTGTTAATCCCCCAGACTGAATTAATTACTCATCCCTCTGTGTATAGTGTATCTTTACATCCTAAATATTGCATCCACTTTGGTAATTATTTGTTTAAACACGTCTGATTTCTCCACTAGGCTGAGAGTCCCTAAAAAGAAGAAATTCTATCTTACACATTTTCACATCCTTAGCACAATTACTGGTACAAACTAGTTGTTCTGTAAATGTTGCGTGGAAGAACGGATGGATGGGTAAGGAAAACAAAAAGGAAAGCCAGGCATGGTGGCACACACCTTAAATCCTGGGACTAGGCAGAGGTAGGAGTACCCCCTTGAGACTACATAGTGAATGCCAGGTCAGCCTGGACTAGAGTGAGACCCTACCTCGAAAAACAAAACAAACACCCCCCCCAAAAAAAAGAAAACCACAAAACCGGAGTTTGAGAGCTGCAGGATGGCTAGCACCAGTACAAACACAGGAAAGAGAGAGCTAGGCTGGTGTCCCAGGGCCTGGGCGGATGGAAAAGGTTAGCTATGAGGCTAAGCGCCAAGGAGAGAACAACAAACTGCATCTGCTAGACAGAGCAAGCTAAGGGTTTGGAAGCAAGAAAGGTCCTGCCTGTGTTAGGTTTGCTCTTTGCATATTCCTGGGCCAATCTCTGCCCAGAAGCAGCAGCAGCAGCAAGAGTGCATTCATCCACTACAAGGCTAAGCATGGCATACCGGGGAGGTGAGTCTGCTGCATCTCACCTCGCATAAGTGGTTTTTGGATTATCCACACGATTAACTCCATGACCCATCAGCATAAATAATGAGGAAAATAAACAATCCCAGCAAGAAACCAATCTGGCTGAGCATGGTGGCACAGGCTTGCAACCCAGCACTGGGGGACGCAGAGCCAGGAGATCCGCAAGTTTAAGGCTAGCTAGTGCTACAGAGCAAGATCCTATCACCAAAAAAAAAAAAAAAAAAAAAAAAAAA
>PVHP010030374.1:0-21739 GCA_004024765.1 Zapus hudsonius | reverse complement strand
TTTTGTACTCAGAACTTTTATTGATTGGGGTGGTTTACTAGGTAGGTGATTTACAAGATCTTCACTTTTCTCATGAATATTAGCTGCTGGACATTCTCATAAAACATTACATCAAGTTTCCCCATCCAATTAGCCACACATCTTTGTTACATCAGAAATATAAGATAATAAAAATATATAAATTAAAAGTCACTTTGGCTTTCTTTCCTAAAATTATTTCATTCCTATGATAACAAATGACAAGATTTTCTTATTTTTTAAAGGTGGAATTGCAGGTATATATCCCATTCCATGATTACTGTGAATAATAGTGTAATTAACATGTAAGTGCAGATTTCCCTTCAACAAACTAATTTACTAATTTCTTTTCTTCTGATTATGAAACCAGGAGTGGAACTAAGAAATCATATAATACTTCTATGTTGTTTAAATATTTTTTATTTATTTGAGAGAGAGAAAGAGAAAGAGTGGGGCACAATGGGCATACCAGGTCTCCTTCCCACTGCACATCAACTACTTTAACAGCCTCAGGTAACCTCGCAGAAGAAAGGACAGGAAGAATGATTTGATTTTCATTCAGGACAAGAGATAGGAATCTACCTTCATTCTTCTTTGTGTGCATACCTAGTTTTGTCAGCACTACTAGCTAAAGAAGTTGTCATTTCTGTTGTTAACTTTTGGTATCTTTGCCAAGAATCATAACTATAACTTTTTGGGCTTTTTTCTGAGTCTTGTATGCCACTGGGATATAAGTTACTTTATCAATGCTCGGACAAAATACCCAATCAGAAGCATCTTAAGGAAGGAAAAGGTTTATTTAGGCCTGCAGTTTCAAAAGGATATTTCATCATGCCAGAGAACACATGGCAGGAGCAAAAAACCAGCTTCATATATTCACATCTGCAGGGATGAAGTAGAGAGATCAAATGCTAAGCATGGCTGGACTAAAATATCTCAAGGCCTACCACGATGGATATACTTCCTCTAGCAAGGCTCCACCACCTAAAAGCTCTACAACCTTCCCCAAAACTGTCACCAACTGAGTATTAAGCATTCAAACACATGAGGCTATAGGGGATATTTTACATTAAATTTAATCTACATATCTATTTTTGTGTCTGTCCCAGGCTATTATTGTTACTATGACTCTTTAGCATAGTCTGAAGTTATATATTGTTCTACCTCTGACATTACTCTTTATGCTTAGGATTTCTTTAGCTTTTGGAGGTTGTTTGTGTTGCCATATGAATTTTTGGAATTTTCTTTTCATTACTCTGAAGAATTTCATTGGAACTTTAATAAAAAGTATATGAAACTTATAATCTACTAGTTGAAACAATATTTATTCTGCTAGTCATTGAATGTGAGTGATCTTTCTATGTGCTAATATTAATGTATTCTAGTTTCTTCCTCAAATAATTTGTAGTTTCCACAGGAGAGGTATTTAATATCCTTTGATTATATTTATGCCTAGTTTTTTTAAACTATTCTGAATGAGATTTTTTTTCCTGATTTCATTTTCAATGCATTTATTAGTGGTATATAGAACAATGATGTAGCTGATTGTTTTTATGCTAATTTAAAAAAGTAATTATGAAAAGAAAAAAAGGAAAAAATGATTTTTAAAGGTTGATTATTTTAATCTTTCTACTTTGACAAAATTTATATCAGGTTTGAGAGTGCTATTAGAATAATTCATTTATTTTAATTTTTTTTTTTTTTGGTTTTTCGAGGTAGGGTCTCGCTCTAGCCCAGTCTGACCTGGAATTCACTCTGTAGTCTCAGGGTGGCCTTGAACTCATGGCGATCCTCCTACCTCTGCCTCCGAGTGCTGGGATTAAAGGCGTGCGCCACCACGCCCAGCTATTTTAAATTTTTAAAAATATTTTATTTATTCATTTTTCAAGTAGAGAGATACAGAGAGAGATAAGAGATAGAGATAGAGAGAGCACCAGAGCCACCACCTTGTGGGTCTGGCTTATGTGGGTCCTGGGGAATTGAACTCAGGGCCTTAGGCACTAGAGGCAAGTGCCTTAAGCACTGAGCCATCTCTGCAGCCCTTATTTTAAATTTTGAATAATGTCACCTACAAACAGGGGCTATTTAACTTCTTCCTTTCCTGTTTACATTCCTTTATATCCTTCTGTTGCTTTGTGCTGCAAAATTTTATCCACTATATCCAGAGGGTCAAAAATCATCATTTCCCTTATTTAACTATTGTTTTATTATATTTTTATGTTTTTATTTGCAAGCACACAAAGATAGGAGAGAGACAGAGAGAATTGGCATGCTAGGACCGCCAGCCACTGCTAACAAAATCCAGATGCATGCACCACTTTTGTATCTGGATTTATATGGGTACTGGAGAAATGAATCTGGGTGGTTAGACTTTTCAGGCAAGCACCTTACAGCTCTCTAGTCCAACCTTCACTTTTTAAAATGTGTTTTATTGACTAGAAGAGTTGAAAGAATAGTTGTGCTGAATAAGATGTTTTGTTTCATTAAGAAGAACAAATTTCTGCTTTTTTCACAGAAACTTAGTTGAAAATCATATTGCATAGAAAACCTAAAATTAAATAGAATGATGTGTCTGCTATCTACTTAAGTTTCTTATATTGGTTATATTTTTCCAATTTATGAAATTCACATCCCAGCTCCATTTTAATGCATAAAGTTACAAACAGATTAAGTGATCTATAAAATTTTCATTTAAATATATCTGTAATGAAAGTCAGATCTCAGTATTTCATACTGGAAAGAGATTACTGCCTATTCTAGATTATCCTCCCTGCTAAAATCTTGAAGAAATTAGATATAAGGGATGAAGAAACTGCCAGTAGGAACACTTGAAAACTTTTGCATTACAAGTGTATCATCTTATTGGTAAAAACTTCTATGATATTTAAACTTCATAATAAATGCCACCTAAGAATTAATAGCCAAGTAGAGTGGCACATGCTTGCAATGCCTACCAGAACACGTGATGCTGGGTTGCAATTTATAGTCAACCCTGAATTATGTAGTGAGTTCCTGTTTTAAAAGAAAATAAAATATACAACTAAACAAAAGGGGAAATGATTGTAAAATTATCTGTGCACACTACAGTGTACATATAGTTATCAATGATGTAAATTTAGTCTTTAAAATATAAATTTCTTCACAAACACTGCTTTGTCTTCTATAAAACTGATATCTCTCCATGGATGCTACATATAGTTATATAGTTACCAAATTATAACAGACATTAAATGAAACCATTGAGAAATTGATGAACCAAACAGGAGACCAATCACCACAGCAAGTCTGATAACCCTTGAAAGGTCAATGGAGACAGATACCAATGTTACCCAACAACCCAGGGCAAAGATCCAGAAATACTTAAGATCTCAACAACAAAGGTAACTCAAAACTCACCCACAACGATTCAGGGAACTGAGAGGAATAGGGGGTGGAAAGAATGTAAGAACCATGTTGGAGGAGAATAACCAGAGACATTGTCCCACTCAGCAACAATACACAAAGGGGGAATAAAGAAAAAGAGAAAGAAAACCTGTCTACCTCTGGTGCATTTCATATCCCCCTAACCTATGGAAATTTCGATCTAGTATGCACACGAAGGAAGTACCCCAGTGGGTAGGGGACAGAAAGGAGGGAAATGGGAACACCTTCACAATATTAGCTCATACAATGTATATGCTTATTCATAATAAAGATATAAAATAAAATAAAATGAACTTAAAAAAGAAGCTATACATTTTCAACAGTGGCTCTTTATGGAACATACTATGTTCACTCTATCTCTAAACCATGACACCTGACTTTAGTTCTCAAGTTCCAAATGATCATTGCTTTTGCCTCAGCAATTCTCATAAAAAATCAAATTTTATAGTCCTCCTCATTCATTCTCAAATATTTCAGGGAATTAGTTTTATAATTTTTCATAGCTGGGTTAAATAGATAATGGTTGCCCTTTCGGGTAGCTTGTATTTATACTTTCTTATCTATCTCAAACCTAGGCTTTGTGAGTATTTCAATTTATTTTTTTCCCAGTATTTATCAATGACAGTGACTTTTTGGTTTATTAAATTCAAATTCTCCATTATCTCAATACAAATTCCAATAGAAATTTTATGTTTTTTATTGGTTTCATGGCTTTGTAAAATAGGGACTTACTATGTAATTCTCATTGATCTTGGATGTACTGTGTAGTTAGGCTATTCTTGAACTTTAGATCTTCATGTCACAAGCTCCCAAAGTCTGAATTATAAGCAAGTACCACAAAACTGATGGTGAAGTCTTATTGTCTTATGTATTCTCCAAACTATACTTGTTTTTGTTGTCCTAGACACTCCAAGCTCTATGATCACTCTTCTTTCTCTCAAAATTTACATATTAAACCCAATAATGTATAATATTGATCTCACTCTCAGATGGAGATTCTGTTTGTCTTTTCAGAAGGCAGTGAGAGATCTGCGGACAACTTGATTCCACCAACAAGACACTGGGTGATGGCTGATGTCCTTGAAGGAGACAAATTACCCCTAGCCTTCACACATGGCCCAAATGAAACCTTCGAGAATGTGACAAGACAAACAGGAGACCAATCACCACAGCAAGTCTGATAACCCATGAAAGGTCAATGGAGACAGACAACAATGATACCCAACACAACCCAGGGCAAAGATCCAGAGATACTTAAGATCTAAACAATAAAGCAGACTTAAAACTCACCCACCATGACTCTTGGAACTAAGCAGAAGAGATGGAAAGAATGTAAGAGCTATGGTGGGGGAGAATATCCAGAGACATAACTCCCCTCAGCAACAATACACAAAGGGGGAAGAAAAAAGAAAAAAAAACTGGCTACCTCTGGCGTAGTTTATAACCCCCATCCAATGAGCAGATCCAGTATGCACACCAAAGAAGTACTTCTGTGGGTCAGGGACAGAGAGGAGGAAAATGGGGACACCACAAGATTTTCTCATACAATGTATATACTTATTATTAATAAAGATACTTTAAAAAGGAAAAAGATAAATTCAGATTTATTAGATCAGCTATGGCCAAAGTAGCAGTGAAAATACCTTAACATTTGGTTTGCATTACTTCTTCTTTTTTGAAATTGAGGTATTTTTTATGTTTATTGTCCAAAATCAGATACATTGAATGACCAAATATTGTGTTGATATTCCCATTCCCCTCGTCGCTGTCCCCAATCCCCTGGGTATCCTCCTTGTTGGGCACACTGGATCAATCCATGTGGTAAGGGGTTATGGATAGCACAGGAAGCAGCCAGGTGCCCCCCCTCATTATGTGTTATAGATGAGGTGGTTAATGTCCTGGGTAATCTCTCCTATCATGGGTCTTACAATGTTTCCATCCCCTCTTCTGCTCAGTTCCCTAAGTCATGAAGGGTGAATTTTAAGTCTGTTTTATTGTTGTGAACTTAAGAATCTCTGTGCTTCTATTTTAAGTTGTGTTGGAAGTCATTGGTGTCCGTCTCGCTGACTTTTCCTGGGTTGACTGATTGGGTGTAGTTATAGGTCTCTTTCTTGCCCCACCACTGTCTCATGTGTTTCACTTGGGGCCTACACAATAGGCCTGGGTGGTTCATCTCTTGCGGGGATTTGCTGATTCAGCTTTCAGCCTGTGGCTCACTGATAGTGTTGGGATGACCACAGCTCTCTCACTGCCTTCTGAAAAATACAAACAGAATATCCATCATAGTGTGTGATCAGTATAGGTTAAATGAGACACACATGACAAGCCAGTGTGACAGAAACCAACGAATCGACACAAAAACCCCTAAGCTCACAACACCATAGCAGCCTCAATACTCGCCCACCACGACTCAGGGAACTGAGCGGAAGAGGGGGCGGAAAGATTGTGAGAGCTGTGGTGGGGGAGAATAGCAGAGACCTGGCAACCCTCATTAACTACACACTTGAGACATGAGAGCCGGTCTGAAGAATGAGCTATGCATGGTCCCCTACTACAAAGACTGATACAGATGGCCCACAGAGATGGATATCCAGCTGACTGGGGATGAGGAAGAGGGGCAACGGGGAATTGGGGATAACAACTCATGGTTCGCCCACTAAACAATGTAACTCATTATGAACAATAAAAATAAATAAATAAATGAAGAACTTTCTGAAAAAAAAATCAAATTTGGAAAATTCTGTTGAGATTAGCTTCTTGGTAGTTCTCTGGTAATGGGGATTTCTTATTGGAGCCCCAGTTTTGGTTGCCATAGGAATTTACCCTGACTCCCAATTCCAGTAAAGGGTTCCTTGTCTCTGAGAGGCTTTTTTGGCCAATTTAAAAGTTGTTGAATACCCCCCCCCCCAGGTTTTGGCACCTCTATTGCACCAGTGATCATTTCTTGGTTTGCTGATCTATCCCAGAAGGAAGTGTGTTCAGCCTTCTCATGGCAAGAGTCTGAACTTTCTATTTATGGTCTCTGCTTTCTAAATATTGTTGACCAATTTCCCCTGGAAACTTATGTTGTGCCTTCCTGCACTGCACTTGCTACCATCTGGGTACTGGACACCATTCTTGATCTCATAGTGTCTCTCAGTGTTGTTCTATGTCTTTCTGTGGTTCCTTCGGCAACAGGATCTTACCTTTGGCCTAGGGTGGGTATTCAAGATCTTTGACAGAATCCTGTCTTGTTTTGGGGACCTTGTAGGTCTCTTTGATCAACAGCTCAGTGTGGGAAGGATCCAATGACTGGGACAGGGAGTTGCAGGTCTGGTCAATTTTTCATGTGGTTTGGTTTCCTTCCCTTCCGTTCATGCCCCCTCTTACTACACAATGCCCACTTCTTCCTCAAGAGATTACTGTATGAAAGTAAGGATTTAATGATTTCGGTTGACTACTGGGTTAGTTTATTGTATAAGCCCCCTGTCCTCCCCCTACCTCTCCTTTTCCTTCTACCTCTTTCAAAGTCTCTCATTTCCCCTGCTAGGTTAGCTTCGAGTTTAAGCTTATCCTTGTTAGGAACCAAATATGAGGGAGAATATGTGTGTTCACTAAGTAAGATCTGCTCCAAGTCAGACTACTTTTCTCTATATTTCATTGTCATTTTTACTTTCCACTGAGTAAAATTCCATCTTGTAGATGTATCACAACTTTTGTATCCATTCGTCTAGGGATGGGCATTTGGGCTGATTCCAATTCTTGGCTATTATGAATTGAGCTGCAGTAAACATAGTTGTACTAATGTCTCTGTGCTGAGGTGTGACATCTGGAGGGTAGATGCCTACTAGAGGGATAGCTGTGTCCATTGGTAGCTCTATGTCTATTTTGTTCAGGAGTCTCCACACTGCTTCCCATAGTGGTTGAACAAGTTTGCAGTCCCATCAGCAGTGAATGAGGATTCCCTTTTCCCTGCATCCTTGCCAGCAACTATGGATTCCTTTATGATTGCCATTCTGACTGAAGTGAGGTGGAATCTCATTGTAGTCTTGATTTGCATTTCCATGATGATTAAGCATCAAACTGGGAGATGATTTTTGCCAGCTATAACATAGACAGTGGTCTAATATCTAGAATTTACAAAGATCTCAAAAAAATGAACAACAAAAAAATCAAACAGTCCCCTCACAAATGAGACATTGATCTCAACAGAGAATTCACAGAGGAGGAAACACAAATGGGCTATTCTCACTTAAGAAAGTACATTACTTCATTTTGCATCTAATGACTAAATCTTTACTCCCCTTCTATTCTATTATATACATTTCTCTTTCTCATGTGATTAACAAAACATCTTTTCAATCAATAAAGCAACATGAACAGGTGAAGAATTCCTGAACATTAGGCCTCCAATTTATAGTATCTCTATGACTACAAAATATTAATATATCTTATTTGTATATGTATAAAATTTCTTCCTATATCACGTATGATATGTACTTATTTTCTTTCAAAAATTTCCTCATCTCCATTTGTTTCTTCTCTTCAGTCTCTAAATCTGTTTACTCAAAAATTTCCTATATTCATACACAAATAAATTTTCATCTTTCTTGAGTCTAGAGACATGTGATATGTCATAGCTAAATTGTGTGTGTATATATATATATATATTACATTTTATTAAAAAGGCTCTTCTGTTTCTGAGTTGGAATTCTTATAAATAATAATATTCTATTCTGTTAAAAATAAAATTACATCAAATCAGAAAAAAATATTAGATGATTAAAATTAAATTTCTGCATAAAAATGCTGGTTTGCAATATAGGAAACCTCAATTTAAAAAGTTAATAACTGCAGACTTAGGACCATTTTTAAAGCATAAAGGAGGAAATATTTTGAATGTCTAGTGGTTGACTTTTATATTTTGTCTGTTTTATTTACACGTAGCTATAAATAATGAATGCTTTAATTTACTGAAATAACCTAGAAAGGATTAGAAGATGGTATTTCACGTCATACAATTTGAACATGGACAGTTAATCAGATTACAATTATATCAATAAAATGTTTGAGAGATAAATGCTTTCACCTACAAGTATGCATCCCGCATTTTACTTTTTTGAGTTTGACACTGGCAATAGACCCTAGGGCCTCACAAACAATAGGAAAATAATCAAAAACTGAGCTATACTACCAATTAACCACCCTCTTTTATTCAGACTGAACTGTATTTTTAATAACTATTTATTTTCACAAACTAGAGAGGAGAGACAGAGAATGTGCACACCAAGGCTTCCTGCCACTGCAAACAAACTTCAGACACATGTGCCTCTTTTGTGTATCTGGCTTTGCATGGATACTGGGAAAGTAAATCTAGGCCATCAGTCTTTTCCACTAAGTACCTTTAATTGCCATGCCACCTCTGAAGCTCTTATTTTTTTTTACTTTTTGAAGATGCTTTCTTGAAATAAGATATCCTCAAACCTTTTTTTGTTTTCTAAGTAAAAACAAAATTTTAACAAAACCATATTAAATAACTACCCAAAAGTTTGAAGGCAGAAAAATATAACTTTAATTTTTAATATTAATAAATTTGAGCATTAGAAAAGATGGCAAGATCCTTTCTATTAAAACATATAACATATCAATCATGTTTACCACTTAGTCTTATTTGCTAGTCAGCCTTCAGAGAACATTCCTTGTGGGTTGATTATGGAGAAAGCTACTTTTCTATAAACTCTATTGTGAAATACCATCCATGACACAAAAGGGATGGAGGTCATCATACCACCAATCCATCAGGCCTTACAGAAGACCCAGACATGCAGGTCACAGCCCTGTATGTTTTCCAAACAAGGCTTAGCTGCCTTGAAAAAAAATATGTCACATCACTCCGTTCTTTATGTTCTAAGATACAAAGTAAGGTTTTGGCTCCCACAAATGGAGCCCCTCCCTTCATGCTGGAAAACACATTTCTTTTCCCAGTGAAGCCCATAGTGACAAGAATAGTAATAATTTAAACAATAATATGGAAACAAGAGAACAAGTATTTCATATATCAGTGAACAGCAAGAAAGGTCCAAGGCAGGATGATTTAAAGCCTGGAAAAAAATCTGTCTTGACTATCACAAGAGATAATAGCCCACAAAGATGGAAAGCATTTCATAATTTGCAGGAGATTCCAGCTCAGTAATGCTTATCAGGAACTGAACCCATGTCCACATGAAAGCCATGGATGAGCAGCCTCTAGTAGATTTAGATCACTCAGTGTTTTCTCCAGCAGAAGGAGCCACAGAATTCTTCCTCCTAGAATAGAATGGGATAATGACAACCACTATGGGTCTCTGACAGCTGATAGAATTGGAATCACTTGCACAACAGTAACTGACAGGGAAATATCCCAGAAAGGGATCTGGGAAGACTAGAGGCTTCCTGAGAGTATGACCTCCCTGGTTGATGAACCTGGATTGGCCAAGGAAGGACTTCTCTATTTACTGGAGCTGCTCTATTGTGAGTTTTCAAGTGGCAGGCAAGGTCACACTTGTAGATATAGGTTTTTACCACATCTATTGAACACAAAAGGCCATTCTACACTGTGAACTCTCTTGTGTATTAAAAGGTAGGATTGGGACTATAAAAATCTCCCACATTCATTCCACCTACAAGCATCTTGTCCAGCATGGCATTTCTTGTGTGCAGAGTGCAATTTAATGGAAGAAACTTTTCCCACATTTTCTTTAGGCCTTTCTCTGCTGTGAAATTTCTTGTGCTGAACCAGTATGTTTTTAGAGTAGAAAGTTTTCCTACATTTCCTATACTTTTGGTTTGTAGTGATCTCCTATACTTTTGGTTTGTAGTGATCTCTCCTGTGCTTATGAAAGTTACCTTCTTTCAGGAAAAGCATCCTGCAGTGCCTGCACTTGAAAGCCTGTACTGTGTCGGAGGCCATCCTACCCTCAGTGTTATGACTGGCCTGCTGAGGGACAAGGACACTGCCAGGAAGGACCTGACTTGGCCCTTGCAATGGGGGGCTTGTCTCTAATGATGGCTGATCCCTTTCTGTTCCATCGGTTTTTACAGCCTGGTGAGGCAAAAGGAAGACAAGCTCTTGGTCACATGTCTCACATGTGTAGTGCTTCCACTGCCCAAAGGGCAGTCAGTCCCTGCTGCACTGCCAGGAGCAACAATTCCTGCACCAGTGACTCATACAAGGCATAGAGGTGGGTGCTGCAATACAAAACCCAATATGGGGAGGAGAAAGAGGAGGAGGAAAGAGAAGGTACTGGTGGTCTTCCAGAAACCCTTTCCTCAGAAAGAACACTGACTGCTCTCTGTACTGGAGGGGCCAGGGATGGGCCTAACACCCATCATCTTCACATTCTCACCATGGCCTTCACCAGTGTCTAACTACAAGTCCCCCAGGAACTCCCTGGGGGTTCCACCACAGCTGGGAGGGAGCCTCTGGAGAGGGGTATTCCCAGAGAGAGGACTTCTCTGTAGACAAAACACCATTACTTCATAGTACAAGCATTTCTGGTCCTCAGTCATTATCTCCCACTGCTCAGCAGAGAAGTGCAGGAACAAGTCCTCAAAAGGCCACTTCCTCCCCTGGGGCCTGGTCCTTCCCTTGGGCCAGCTTCTTCCTTCTGGCCTGCTCCTCCCCTCAGGCCTGCTCCTCCTGTGTCTCAGCCTCTATGTGTCATGTAGTGGTGGACATTGCATTTTCCCTTTAGTTATGGCGGCAGGAAAAAGGTGGCAGGGACTAAGTCCTCAGTGTTTGGGTAAGCACGTGTCTGAAAAATACAGGGCACAGCATCATGAACATGGTCCCTCACAGTGTCAAAGACACACATTCAGCACAGGGGATTCACAATTCTCACACAGCACACAAAAGTCCCTACCTGGAATTAAAGCTAAAAGACACTGCCTTTCACTCAAAAGTCTGGAAGAGCTCTGCTCACATGGGTAATAGAAAGGGGAAGGCCACCCAACTAGCACTTCCAGTTCAGAGGTGAATCCTCTGGATGTGATCTTCCATAACTGCATACTCCGGCCTGAAACTATATGTTGAAGAGAATGCTAGAATGTGTGTGTGGGGGGGAGGTAGATGAAGCAGTACAGTTTAGGGTTTTCAAGGTCACTTATATCTACCCAAATGATCTGACTCCTTTTAAAAAAAGTTATTTATTTTCTACTTTTGACATTATCATGCATGTATATAATGTTTTTGATTTTATTCCCCAATTGCCTTCTCTTATCTTCTTCCCATTAACTTCCTCATTCTTTCCCATTAATCCCCATTTTACTTTCATGTCTTTTCTTTTTAAGATAGTGACTAAAATTATGGTTGCTTTCATCATCACGAGTGGCAAATTATTTACTATGCAATGGGCAATTTACTAGATAATACTGATTAATCTGACACCATTCTACCAGCAATCATGAGTTGCTATTAGCTAGTCTGTGAATTCTGGGATCTCATGTATCATTCAACCACCAATGATGAAGTATTGACAGGCTTAAATTGTTCTGAAAACCACAGATACTGTGAGTTCGTGAGTGTAATGACAATGTCATGTCCAAAGAGAGTGTTTTATAGTCCTCTTCTGCATTCTTCCAAGGTTCTGGGAACCACATGGAAAAAGGAGTTGAACAAATAACCCATTTTTAAAAAATAACTCATAAAGAAATTTATTTTTAAAAATTTGTTGGCATGCATATAATTTTACTATTTATTACACATAAAAGTAAATTTTCATATTAATGGGATTCATTGTTTCTCTTTTATTATTAAGTAGAAATTCTCATCAAAGTGATTTTTAGGAATGCTCCATGGGATGGACGGGTATGAGCTTTCAAAGCAGCAGACTTTTTTCGGAGGGGAGAAGGTCGGCAAGGTCTCTGGATATTCCCTCACCATGGCTCTTACAATCTTTCCACCCACTCTTCTGCAAAGTTCCCTGAGCCATGGAGGGTGAGTTTTAAGACTAGTTTAGCATTGAGGACTTAAGAGTCTTTGGGTTTCTACTTTGGACTATTTAGAGTAATTGTCTGTCACCATTACCCTTGGGTAGGCCTTTGAGTTTGCTGTGGAAACAGCACTCTTGCTTGTTTCACTACTTTCTCTGTGATTTAACCTGGGTCCTAGATGATGAGTTAGGGGTGGTTCATCTCTTGCATTGGTGTCAGTTATCATTTCAGATCTTGCTGGTAGAATTGGTATGTCCATGGTTCTCACTACCTTCTGAAAAATACAAACAAATTCTCCAATCGAGAGTGAGATAGGCATAATTTAAACAGGATAAACATTAATAACTTGGTGAGATTATACTGGTGTCATGTCTCTTTAGGCCCATGGTTAGTGAGGGCTTCCCATTGGAATCTGGATTCTTGGTCTCCATAGGATTTTGCCTTGGGTCCAATTTCCAGCTAAGGGTTGTTTGCCACTGAGCATATCTCTTAGCTACTAAGACAGCTGTTAATTACCTGCCTAGGTTAAGTGCCACTATTGCACAGGTGAGTAATTCTTGCCAAGATAATCTTTGTCATAAAGCAGTGTCCTCTGTATTCTCCCAACTTTGGTCACTGTCATTTAGCAGAGCTTTCTGCTTTTTCCCAATATCTTAGGCCAATTTTCCTTGGCAGCTCATGTAATGTTTTCCAGCACTATATGGACAATCCAGGTGGAAACTTATTCCTTCCATGTTCCTGTGGGATCTCTCAGTGTTGTTTGATTGCAGCCTGTGGTGTCTTCAGCAACACGGTCTTCTCTTTTGCCTGTGGTGGGTAATCAAGTGCTTTGACAGAAGTCTGTCTTGGTTTAGGGGCCTCATAGGTCTCTCTGACCAACAGCTCAATGTGGGAAGTAACTGATTCCTGGCACATGGAATTATAGAACAAAGCTAATTGTATTAGAGTTAAGCTTCAATCCACCCCTTTCAGGGCCCTTATTAACAGACAGTACCCTCATATTTCTCTAGAAGGTGATATTATTTAGCCTACTGTCCAGGAGTAAGGATTCTATGGTATGAATCCATTTTGGATTTAGTTTTGTATGTCTCTCCTCATCCTCATGTTCTATTCTCCCATTCCCTTCCATCCCCATTGACTGATTATTTTTTAAATATATTTATTTATTTATTTATTTGAGAGAGAGTATGAGAAAGAGACAGATAGAGAGAATGGATATGCCAAGGCTTCCAGCCACTGCAAATGAACTCCAGACACATGTGCCACCTTGTGCTTCTGGCTTTACATGGGTACTGGGGAATTGGACTCAGATCCTTCTGCTTTGCAGGCAAATGCCTTAACTACTGAGCCATCTCTCCAGCCTCCCATTGACAGATTCTTGATTTAATTTATATGTTAGGTTTGCTTACTATTCAAGCTTAACCTAGTTTGGAACCATAGATGAGGGAGACTATATGGAGTTTGATACTCTTCTTGTATGAGTTCTCTGAATATGATATGCTCCAAGTCCATCCATTTTTTCTGCAAATTTGATTATATCATTTTCCTTAATGCTGAGTAGAATTCCATGGTGTATATGTACCACAACTTTGATATCCATTCATGAAGCTATGGGCATATGGGTTGATTCCAATTCTTAGCTATTGTGAATTGAACAGCTATAAACATGTTTGAGCAAATGTCACTATATTGAAGAGGGGAGACTAGATGGTAGAAGTTGTAGCTTATGTTCATCTTTTCCAGAAGCCTCCATATTGATTTTCATAGTGGCTGTACAAATTTACACTCCGATCAACAGTGACTGAGGGTTCTTTTTCCCCACATCCTCTCTAACATCTATTGTTGGTAGATTTTTTTTTATGATTACCATTTTAACTGGAGTAAGATGGAACCTCCTTGTTGTTTTGATTTGCATTTCCCCAATGATTAAGGTGTTGAACATATTTTTAAATGAAAATTGGCCATTTGTATTTTCTCCTCTGTGAAATTCCTGTTCAGCTCACTGCCCCATTTTTTGAGTGAGGTGTTGGATGTTTCATTACTTAATTTTTTTTGAGTTTTTGTATGTTCTAAATATTAGGCATCTGTCCGTGGTATAGCTGGAGATTTTCCCCAAAAGTGATGGCTGTCTGTTGACTCTGTATATGGTATTGAATTTTTCTGTTCCAATGTTTTTATATTGATGAGATCCCATTGGTTGAGAAATTGTTCAATTTCCTGGGCTATGATGGCTGTGTTCAGGAAGGTTTTCCCTATTCCTATCTCGTAGAGACATCCCCCTATTTTTTTATTCCAGGTTTTTAAGAGTTTCAGGCCTTATATTAAAATCTTTAGTCCATATGGAATTGGTATTTATACATGGTGAGAGGATTAGATCCATCATCATTTTTTGAAGATGCTCTCTTTTCTCCAGTGAACATTGTTGGCACCTTTGTCAAAGATCAAGTAGTTGTAGTTACTTAAAATAAGGGCAGGGTCTTCAATTCTGTTCCATTGGTTTGTCTGTTTTATGTTAGTACATGCTATTTTTTTTACTATGGCTTTGTAGTATAACTTTAGCTTGGATAAGGTAATGCCACCTGAGGTATTTCTTTTGCTGAGGATACTTTTTGGCTATCTTAACTCTTCTGCCATTCCAAATGAATTTTGAGACTACTTTTTCTATCCCTGAAAAAATGATGCTGGAATTTTTATTGGTTTTGCATTGAATCTGTATATTGCTTTTGGTAAAATTGCCCTTTTCACAATATCAATCCAGGAGCATGGAAAGTCTTCATTTTCTCATGAACACAATTTCTTTCTTGAGCATTTTTGTTTTCATTATATAGGTTTTTCATATCTTTGGTTGGTTTTATTCCAGTGTATTTGATATATTTTGAAACTATTGGAAATGGGACCATCTCGCTGATTTCTTTTTCTATATGCTTGTTATTTACATACAGGAAGACTACTGATTTTTGTGTGTAAGTTTTGTATCCTTCCACTTTTATTTACTATGAAACACCTAAAGGTGATAAACTCCTTCATCAGGAATATAAGTCTTTAGTTGTTTTTTTTTTCTTGTTGTATCTCTGTCTGGTTTTGGTATTACAGTAATACTAGCTTCATAGAAGGAGTTAGGAAGCATTCTCTCTTCTCCAATTACTTGATTAAAGCTTGAGAAAGTGTAGGTTTCTGTTCTGTGATGAAGGATTGGTAGACTTCAGCTGAACAAATCCATCAGGTCCTAGACTTTTTGATTATATATTCAATCTTGGTGGACGTAATGTTTAGGAGCTTTATCTACTCTGGGTTTAGGTTTGGAAGGTGGTATGTGTCAACAAATTCATCCATTTCTTCAGGTTCTTCAATTTTGTGGAATAGAGGTTTTGGAAGTATGATCTAATGATTATTTTCAATTTCATTGGTGTCTGTTGTGACCTCTCCCTTTTCTTTTCTGACTTTGTTGATTTGGGAAGTTCTCTTTTTTTTATTTGATCAAATTGTCCAAGATTTTATCAATATTGTTTATATTTTTTCAATTAGCCAGCTCTTCATTTCATCTATTAATCATTTTCTTTGTTTCCAATTCATATTGATCTCTGCTCTGATCTTAATTATTTCTTTCTGTCTTTAGCTACTATGGTATAATTGTTCTTGTGATTCGAATGCCTTTAGGTGGGTGGTTAGGTTATTGATTTAAGATCTGTCTGTCTTTGTTATGAAGGCACTTTTAGCACCATGAATTTTCCTCCTTAGGACTGCTTTCATTCTGTACCATACATTTTGGTATGTTGTGTTCATTGTCATTTTGTTCAAGAAATTTTGCAAATACCACCATTTGTAAAGTTCATTTTCCATCTTTTAATTTCACCTGCAGCCAATCATCCATGCTGATATTGTGAAATATTTAAGAATGTCTTGTATTTTATTCAATAGTGATTGTTTTAACATATGGTGCATTTTACCTATAAATCCATCTGGATTAAATATTTCTTTTGTTTAGGTATGGAACATTTTTTCAAGAATTTGTAGGCTACTTATACTTCTTTCAAAAATATCTGTTTAGATTGTATCTATTTTAATTCCAATACTTGATCTTTTGTTTACATTTCTGAGTTGTTTGTGTATATATGTGTTGTGCTTTATTGTGTGCATGGATGTTCATATGTATGAAGGCACATATGAACAGGTGCCTATGCACCTATACGTGTCTACATGTGTATGTGAATGCCAGAGGATGCCATTGCATATCTTCCTCTATTGTTCTACACCTAATTTGCTGAGGCACTTGAACCCAGAGTTTGCCAATTTCATAAGTCTAGTTTGCCATCTTTCTCCAGAGATGCCCTGTTCCTTCCTCTCAAGTGCTGGTATTATCTGTATGCTACTACTTATATGGTGGTAGGAGATTCTATCTCTGTTCCACAAACTTGTATTGCAAACCTTTTATACACTGAACCATCTTCCAAGAGGAGTTCTTTCTATTTTCTCAATAACAATCCTGACTAGATAGTGAGCATAAAGTTTAACACATTCTGTCCGTTGTTCCTTCACATTGCTTCCTCTTTTCATTGTTATGGAGAAGCTCCTCAAATGTAACTTTGGAACTAAGGTAATAAACTCATCATAGAATGAGTTTTGAAGGGTTAATTATTTTATAAAATAGCTTGAGAAGCACTGATATTAGTTTTTGTTTTAACATGTAGTCATATACATCTATGAATCCATATGCATATCATCTTATCATTGTTGGGAGACTTTTGACTTTTGATTACTCATTGTTACAGAACTATTTGAGTTTTATGTCCTTCTAACTCAATTTTGGCAGCACCTTTGTTTTCTGCATTTTTCCAATTTATTATCAGATGTACTTTCAAAATACTCCTTAATGATCTTTTGATTTTTCATAGTACTTTCAAGGGGTATTATAATAACTCCTTTTTACATTTAATTTTGTTTTGTTGATTCTTTATATTCTTATTTATTGTCTAATTTATGTTTATATCTGATATAATGTGTCTGATTTATAGCTAGGTTTTTTTCTTGCTTTTCTGAGAACTTGAGTTTCAAATATCTTTCCAGGAAGGGGCAAAAGTTGCAGTTTCCTTGTGATCCAACACTCAGCATTCTGTTGTTATCATACCTGTCTTTATATGCATGATAAGTCCTATGCTACTATTCACTCTCCTGCTCTCCAACATCTGTTCTGCTTAGACTCTCATTCAAAAAGGTTATACCTTATGTTCCTGTTGTTTGCATATAAATATTACCCATAGGCTCATGAGTTTGAACACTTGATTCCCAGCTTGTGACACTGTTTAAAAAAGTTGTGTGACCTTAATGAGGTGGAGACTGTATGGAGAAAGTGAATCATGGTGAGGGAACAGTCACTGTTGGCAAGCCTTGAAGTTTAATAGCCTGGGTCACTTTTTTTTGAGATCTCTGGTTTCTGGTTAATGACTGAAAATACAATTCACTGAGTTATGCTCCTACTTTGGTCACAATGTCTTCCTAAAGAATGCAGCACTTAATTAGAAGAGTCTTCAAGTCATTCTTAGATACTTTAACCTTATTATTATCTGTTGTGCCAAGAAGTACAATATGAATAATGTGAGATTTGGTAAGAAAAGTTATGTGAGCAACTTTGAAGTTCCTGACCAGGAACCTACAGTTGTAGTTATTATGTGATTAACACCATTAAAGTGAATCTCACTTTGGTGCACTGGTATAATAGGAAAGATGTACTGAGGGCCATGAAAGACCCTACATCTTGAAGGTTCTAGCTTCTGAAAGTGTAAGTTCTTTTGAAAAGATAAGGTCTGAAATGAAAAAGAGCCTCAGAAAAGGTACCTTGCTCTAATATAACTGCCCAGGGAAGTGTTTTCACAGATCTAACAATCAGGACATACATAGGACACTACTATTCACACCCAACAGAGCCAGAATGTATTCCTAGTGGACAATAGAACTGGTTAGCCTTTTCCATGCCATACAAATTTTACAGGCACAAAAACTGCAAGATTGAAGGGGTGGGATCACAGGGAGTCACAGATGCCAGATAATGTGTGGCAGGGTTGTAATCTTTGTAAAGAGGCCCTGAGAGGACAGTGAATAAAGCTTTTATGATTTAATTTAATTTGGAATGGAAAAGACCCAAGGAGGATGTTGTATATGTCATTTTTATGGGATCTCCAGCAAGAAAAGTTATAGGCTAGGCACGGAAATGCACAAAATAATGACTATGAGTACTATGGGTAGCAGAATTTGATGAATGAACCAACCCAAGCCTTTTGGACTACAGACAATGATGAATCCCAAATATTTGATGGACATGGATCTGTAAGATTAGGTGTTTTCCATTCCTTTATTTTGGAAATGGGACATTTAATTTAAGCCATCATATGATGGACAATTTTAATTAATTTTTTTTTTTACTCTACAGGGGTACCAGTTAAGACAGTGTCTTGATTCTCAGAAGTTAGAATTGACTGTAAGCTTTTTGAACAATATTGAGATGGTTTAACACTTTACAGATATGTTTGAAGTAGGACTAAATGCATTTTGCATTTGTAGGCCTGTGGTCAAATATAATGCCTTAAGTGTAAAATGTCTTCCTCTCCTATCCTCCTGTGTTTGAACACTTGGTCCTCAGCTCATGGTGGTATTTGGAAAAGTTGTTAAACTTAAGGCAGGTGGAACCTTGCTGTGAAGGGAGTATGTCACCTTGGGTCAATCCTTGAGATTTTATAACTTGGACTTGCTATCTGTGACTCCTTTACTTTCTACTTCCTGATCCCACTTTCTATAAAAACTCTGCTTTCTACTTCCTGACCATACTGTGTGTGAATCCTATTCTTTCTACTTCCTGAATAGGCTATGACTAGCTCTGCTCCCACTCCTGCCACCATACTTTCCTCATCATGAAAGTTCCTTTTAGAACTATAAGCCAAATTATTCTTTATCTTAAGTTGCTTCTTTTCTGGTATGGTACATGGTACATGTTCAAAAACACAAGAAAGTTACTAGCTCAGTTCTGTCCACAATTACATTGAACACCCACCAGCTTAGTTTCAGTATCTGTATTGAGCTGAACTGACTCTCCAGACCACCACATGTTGAGATATTGTGGGAGGAATAGGCAGGAAAATGCAAGGGCCTTTGACTCTCAGAGAAGTAAGCTTAGAAAATATGGTCCTTCTCAAGGTAGTCCGTTAGAAGATGTTGGAATGTATAAGGCAAGCTTCAATTATAGGTCTATTTAGAAAAGTTTCCTTTGGCAGGGGCTGAATTGTGTGGCAGTGCTTTTCCCTGGAACTTTCTCCTATATCCCTGACAAGAAAGTATTCTTATTTTGTTGGTCTTCTGTGTGATGGGTGTTGGTTTGTTTGGATTGAAATTGAATCCAGAAGAATAAGAGGGTGAGCACTGTAGGATTGATGCTTGTGAACAATGGGAACTTGGAGGCAGCAGATCTATTCCCCAAACCTTGTGCCTGTGATACAAACCTTGCTCTTTGATATACAATTGTTCATATGACATCTTGGAAGTTGTTCCCATGAGGAGGCCCAATCAGCAGTGATTGATAACATGTATTTGACCAGTTAGAAACAAAATATTGGGTGTTGGGAAGATGGCTCTATGGATAAAAGCACTTGATATGCAAGCATGAGGATTTGAATTGAATACCCAACAACTTTGTAATGGTACATGGTGGTACATATTTGTAACCTTAGGGCTGAGTTGGGTGAAGAAAGCAAGGTAGCTGTGGCTTCCTGGTCATTGAGTCTAAGTGGAAAAATCTTGAGCTCCACATTCAGCAAAAGACTCAGGGAAATTATTTGAAGTGATATGGCACCTGACATATTACTCTGGCCTCTGGATATATGTACATGAGGTCTGTACATCTGCACACACACATGCATGGGGCCCTGTCATGATCTTATTATGTGGCCTGAGATTAAACTTTATACTTAAGTAATGGCACCTGAATTTGGATGACACATATAGCTTTCTGAAGAAATCACTCTAATAAAGAGGTGAAGAAATACACTACAGACTCTATTTTTTTTCTCTTTGAAGTGGTCAGGCTGAAGGAATAATTTATATAAAGCTTATGTTTGAGATAAAATCTTATTGAAGCCTTGTGTGGTGGTTTGAATGTGAATGTATGACCCCCCATAACCTCAAGTATTTTTGATTAAGATTAAACTTCCTGCTTAAGTCTTCTGCAGCCTGTTGGAAGAGGCTTGTAACTGCAGGTGAATCCTAGGGTCCAGTCCAAATGTGTTTGGGGGCAACCTTGATTCTAGCCCTAAGATGTGTAGAGAACAGTTTCAGTTCTGATGGTTAGTTCCTCTATGCTGGCATTGGTTGCTTGCAGCTTTTGGTGTTTGCTGAATGGATCTATGAAAGGGATCCATGTTCTGCCATCAATGGTAATTCCTCTGGATCTGTAAGCATAAACTATATGTGGTTGAATGTTCGCCCCAGTACAACACCTTAAAAAGCACATGTTCCCAAGGAAAGTCTAGACCACAAGATTGGGTAGATATTGGGGGCACAGGTGCATACTCACACACACACACACACACACACACTCACGTCCCCCCCCCCCCGCCCACCAGGGCCTCTTGCTACTGCAAACAAATGCCAGACACATATACCACTTTTTGAGTCTGACTCTATGTGGTAGGCTGGGAAATTAAACATGAGCTGGGAGGCTTTTTAAGTAAGTTCCTTAGCTACTGAATCATCTCCTCAGCCCCTTGCGTGGATCTTATATAATTCCTTGTAAAACCTACTTTAAAAAAAAATTTACTACTTCCGGGGAAGATGGCTGACTAGCAGACACGCCATAAACCTCGGGGAAATTAGGACCAAGTTCTTCAGCAGGGACCCAGCTTGTGGACATTAGCTGCGGCCACGAGCCGAATTCCAGGCACCTTCGAGTTCAGGATCTGCACGACTGGAAGCTGACAGTGTGGAAAAGAGCTCGCAGGAAGCAGTGAGTCCTGTGCTCGGCTGCCTGCCGCCTGAGCCTCTCTTTCGCGGGCCGGCTTTCCTTGGGTTTTGGCCCCCACCCTCCCGCCCTCTATCTATCCCACTCCTCCCGGGCACTCGCCTGTCTTTCTTTTTCAACTTTCTGACGGTTTTTCAAATTTATTTCTGATATTAATATTCTTTCTCAATCGACCATCGGTACACAGCCCCTCCCCCCGTCCTCGGCCTCCAGCTCATCTGCCCACCTCTCTGTCCCGGGGGCTCCGCCTCCCACCATCTGCTGCTTCCCTCCCTGATCGCTTCTACTTCTTCTTCTGTCCCTCTTCCACCGCAAAAGGGGCTCCTTCGTACCCCCCCACCCCTGACC
>PVHP010030373.1:0-21683 GCA_004024765.1 Zapus hudsonius | reverse complement strand
GGTTTGCCCACTAAATAATGTAACTCATTATGGACAATAAATATTAAATTTAAAAAAAATAAAAAAATAAAAATAAAAAACCTAATAACTATGCAAAATTTGAACTTACCCACTATGACTCAGGGAAATTTGCGGAAGAGGGGGCGGAAAGAATGTAAGAGTCATGGGGGGAGAATAACTAATGCATAAGAGGGAATGTCATCATGGATTCAATGGCTTTATCTAAGAACCTGTGATACTGAGCATATTGTTATGTTAATATATATAATTTTAAGCCAATAAAAACATTAAAAAAAGATTACAAGAACATATTTGGTCTTGAGTCTCCCATGAAGGGACAGTTACATTGAGAAATTGCTGTCACAAGTTGGGTGTGGTGTAACACACCTATAATCCCAGCACTCAGGTAGAAACAGGATGACTATGAGCTCCAGGCCAGCCTGGGATACACAGTGAGATCTTGTCTCAAAATAGCAAAACAAAATCCTCAAGAAGTCATTGGATCGAAATGGAGCTATGGAAGCTGAAGGACCATAGAGCTGGATGGGTGTGGGATAAGGGAAGGACAGATTCCCGAAGCAACACCAACGAACATTTATTTATTGCATGGCAGTCCTAGACTGTGACTTTAACAAGACGTGACTGAAAACGTTCAATGAAGCAGGTGGACAAGACCCATGCCTGTCCTCACAGGGCTGGAGTGGAGCCTTCCAGCCATCCCAGTACAGGAGGATGAGAATGGTGCTGGAGGTGGGGAGAGGCACTAAGCCCAGATGAGGTGGGAAGTAGAGGAACTGGTGCATGGCCAGAGAGGGGACAGCTGATGGAATGACCACACTGCTCAGTCAGAGGAAGCTCGATAGGAGTGGCAGAGGGAGTCAGGAACTGTCACGTTCATGAACGGAGCACAGGTAAGACTCCACTTCTGTGCGGCATTCTGGCACACCCACAAACAGAGCACAGGTAAAACTTCTGTGTGGCATGCATTTAGGAACCAGTATATTTTTATGAGAGACGTCTCAGCTGGAGAAATGAGGACTGCTTCAAGCAGAAATGGAACCTGCTTCAAGTCTTGATGTGTTTGGTCCCTTCCCTTTGCTCCTGAGGACACTCTCACTACAAATTGCTTTGGTCCTCTCTTTGGCTCTTTAATGGTGTAGAATTGCAGAGATTTTGATCCCTAGGTGTGGGATACAGGTGGGTCCCTCTGATGGCTAATATTGATTGTCCACTTGACAGGATTTAGAGTCACCTAGGAGACATGATTTTAAGCCTATCCGTGAGGGAGTTTCTAGACTAGGCTGAGGTGAGAAGATTCCATGGGCTGGGCTCCTGGGCTGAATAAAAAGAGTGTGAGCAGAGCATCATCCTGCATCCTTCTCTGCTTCCCGACTGGGTGTCACATGATCACCTGCCTCACATTTCCAGTCGTCAAGCCTGTCCTATCATGACGGACTGTACCCCCTTAACCTGTAAGCTGAAGTCAACCCTTCCTGTCTTGAGTTGTTTTTCTTGTCAAGTATGTTGTCACAACAACAGGAGAATAATACAGACCCCAGAGTCGCCTGTTCCTGGGAATAAGTGTCACTGGAAGTTGGTTTTCTCCATCTCTCCATCATGCATTTATCTTTGTTTTCCTGCCCAGGTCACCTGTTGGCTGATTTGCAGAGAGCTATGAGTTATTCCAGAAACAGTGGCCCCTTCTTTCCCAGGGAGTCTCCTTACTGAGTTTCTCTTGGCATACTCAATGTTGGGCTATAACGAAACTTGGATGCCCAATATTGACATATTTGACTTAAGTAAGCTTCCCTTGAATTATCGACATTTTCAAGGCACATATATTCTTACTTCTAAGCCAATCGGTTTTATGGGTTTGCGCAGCAGAAAGAATAGATAGTGGGATTTAGAGTGCTTTTGGTATGCACTGAACTACTGGATCTGGGACACGGTCTTAACAAGGTGGTCCCCACTGGCAACTGCCTGACTAGTAGTACTGACAGTTCTCATGTAACCAAAAAAGTAGAGATAAATATCAAAATTTGAAAAGGGGGCCTCCCTAGGAAATGATGTAATCTAGGAGATTATTCTTTGGTCATAAAATGATTCTTGCTTGGAGAAGAAAATAAAAAGATCCTGGAATTTATGCAAAGTACTGTAAGTCTGAAATCTCTTGACCCATCTTATTAACACTAATAAAAACAATCTTGGTCCTTGCTACCCCAATGTTGAGTTGATTTCTTTGTTTCTTTTTTTTTTTTTTTGGTTTTTCGAGGTAGGGTCTCGCTCTAGTCCAGGCTGACCTGGAATTCACTCTGTAGTCTCAGGGTGACCTTGAACTCAAGGCGATCCTCCTACCTCTGCCTCCCGAGTGCTGGGATTAAAGGCATGTGCACCATGCCCGGCTGTTTCTTTGTTTCTTAAGGTCAACCCTATCTCTATCACTTTATACAAATGCCAACAACGAAGTTGGAATTACTTTTATGATCACTTTATTGAAATAGTTCTTGCTAAGGCAACGAGACACTCATACTGAGATGAATAAAACTCAGTTACTCCAAAGTCAAAATTATTAAAATTGCCTAAAATGGTGTATGTTTGAATTGTCACCTCTCCCCCAAGCTGTTCTCGGGACCAAGCGTGGGTACCAGGGCAGGCTTCAAGGAGACATCCCATGGTGAACATCAAAGAAACATCTGGCGAGTGGTTGGAGATCCACTGCTAAAAATACTTCCATATGCTAAGGCCAGTCACCCATGTTGGGGACTTGTCAGACTTGTCTTCAATAACACCCTGGCTTGAAGTGATAACTGAAATTCTACCATGGCCAAGGGGTGGAATTGGGGGGGGGACCCCAAAGGACACAAAGACCTTTCTCTCGAGTGCTCCCAGGCGAATGCAAGGCACATACACACAGGGAACTGTGCTGTAAAACCTCAAGGCCCACCCCCAGTGACACACTTCCTCCATCAAGGCTCCTTCTCCTGAAGGTTCCACAACCTCCCCGAACAGTGTGGGCT
This sequence comes from Zapus hudsonius, assembly GCA_004024765.1. Taxonomy (NCBI): domain Eukaryota; kingdom Metazoa; phylum Chordata; class Mammalia; order Rodentia; family Dipodidae; genus Zapus; species Zapus hudsonius. The sequence goes on along the minus strand of PVHP010030373.1, from coordinate 18,666 downwards.
GCTGGAGACATGAGTCTATGGGGGACATTTTCCATCCACCCCCACACAGCCTTTCAGGTAGCATCACTGTAGGAAGTGAGCTATCTACTGCTCGAGTACTATGCCTAGTAATATGAACACGGTCTCATTTCAATCCACCTCCATCCAGGAAGCAGGCAGTGGCTGGCGTTCCCTCCATTTTCCAGATGAGAAAAGTGAGGCAAACCTTTTCTCACACTGTGAGTTAGTGATGCAGTGACTATTGACTCTCATCTTACTTCAGAGCATGTCTTTGTTTTCATTATTTTTAAAGCTAGAATACAAAGTATTGGGTATTGTGTTTTTTAAAAATAATACTAATGACTATTGATTTTTCTAAAAGTGATACATAACATAGTATGAAAAATTCAAGGTACTGGAAAATGGCACCAAGAGCCGGAAATCACCTCATTACCCACTAAATGTTAAAAATATAGTATTTAGTGTATATCACTCTAGACATCTTTGTATACATGTATAAAGTGTATGTAAATTTGAATATAGACACATAAGAACAGAGAGCTAAATACTGATAGGAGTTATTGTCATGTTTTATGTTATTCCATTTTTTAAAATATTTTATTTATTCATTTTTCAAGCAGAGAGATACAGAGACAGAAATAGAGAGAGGGGGGAGAAAGAGAGAGAGGGAGAGAGATAGAGAGAGAGAACGCACCAGGTCCACCACCTTGTGGATCTGGCTTATGTGGGTCCTGGAAATTGAACTGGGGGCCTTAGGCACTGGAGGCAAGTGCCTTAACCACTGAGCCATCTCTCCAGCCCAGCCATCTCTCCAGCCCTCCATTTTTTTTTGAGCCAGGGTCTCATGTAGTCCAGGCTGGCCACAAACTCCCTATGTAGCCAAGCATTACCTTCAATTCCTGATCCTCCTGCTACTTCCCAAGTGCTAGAATTTCAAGTGTGTGCCATCATGCCTGGTTCCTCTTCATGTTATCTTTGATTTTTATGTATTAACTTTTGTAGGTTAACATACAAAATGAGGGTTTTCATAGTAGCATCTTTCCACATCTGTGTCATTATAAAAACAAAGGTTTGTTTTCGTATTGCTGTGTTCTCTTGATAGGTTGAGCCCATTGTCTTTATGAGATGAGGTTGGTTATCACCCTGCGTAAAAGACAATTCATACTGAACAGTACCAGGTCTTTTTTGATCACAGTTAGCATGTGTGATGGGTAGGTTTTGTTGTCAACTCGATCTTTTTAGTAATCTTGGGTGGGTCCCTGAGGATGTTCACAGGAAGGCAGCCCTCTCATTAGGGGGCAGGATGTAAGGAAGCTCAGGGGAGCTAGAAATGAACATCCCTTCCTGGGAGGGCAGTGCAGGAAGGAAATTCCAGAGACTCAGAAAGACAAGTCTGGGAAAGGGCTGTAAGAAAGACCCTGCCCTAAGGATATATAAAGGGGAAGGAAATCTCTCTTCCCCCTGCCTGTTTGCTGTTCTGTGTATCTGTCTCTTTGCTTGTACCTGTGAAAGGGGTGAATCTCTGACTATTATGGAACTTACCCTGGATCTGTAGTTTCAATAAATCCTTTCCTCCCGAAACTGTGCCTGGTTTGTAGATTCATCCTGGGGGCGTATGGCTGACCACTTAAGCTTTTTTTTTGACTAGGGAAAATGGCATTTAAAATTTTTTACTGTTATGTTTAATTTCTATTTCTTATAGGCAACATGTAGTTAGTATGCTAGACACTGTGAATGTCACCTTGTCAGGTGTCCAGTGTTGCTTCTGTGGTTTTTCCTCTCCACGGTGACACACTGAATACTTGAGAATACTTGAGGGTTTCCTTGAATGTGTGGTGCCTCCCCCACTCTTAATTTATTTTCTTTATCTTTTATTTTCAACAAGATGGCTACGTTGCACTTATATGTGATTTAAAAACTATAATTAATGCCATTATTCTGGTTTTATTTTTAAAAGATCTTGGTGCTCTGAAATCAGCTTTTCCTATGTAGCCCTCTGGCCTCAGTGCTGGGATGACAGACCAGAACTCCCACACCAAGTGTCTAAATGTGAGAATTTTTGTTGTACGTTCCTCACCTTGGTTGTGTTCACTTTCTTGGATCTGTATATTTATTGAAACATTTCAGACATCACTCCTTCCAATACTTACTTTTTGAGCCATCTTCTTACTTTGTTGTGGGTTGAATCTCAAAAGGACCCCAAAGGCTGTGTGTTGGAGGCTTGACTCCCTAGCCTGTAGCTCTATCCAGAACCTTTAGAAGATAGAGCCACTGTTGTACCAACCTTGTTGTTACTGGGACAGTGCACCCAATCACTAGCAGCTGATCTGAACACAGGGTTTATTTTGTCTTACAGTCTTGAGAGGAAGCTCCATGATGGCAGGGGACAGCATGACATGAACAGAGGCTGGATATTACCTCTGCCACAGCAGGTGGAAAACAGCAAGAGAGAGCTAACCTCTGGCAAGGGGGAGCTGGCTCTAACACCCCTAAGCCTGGTCCCAACAACACATCTCCTCTGGCAAGACTCCACCTCCCAAATTGCTACCAGCTGGGGACCAAGAATTCAGAACACGTGAATTTATGGGGGACACCTAATTCAAACTACCACAGCCTCATGGACGAAAGTTAGGCCACTGGGGATGTTTTTGATTTGAAGAGACCTTTGTCATTCTTCAAAGTTATGGAGAACTTGTCTTTTGCTTCCTTGGTGGAGTCTTCTTTCAATTCATATTTCAAAGAGTTATCATCAGGGTGGGGAGACGGCTTAGTGGGTAGTACTTTCTGGGCAATCATGAGGGCCTGAGTTTGGATCCCCAGTACCCATGTAAAAGCTGGGTGTGGCAGCATGTGCCTGTCACCCCAGCACTGGGGAAGCAGAGGAAGGAAGATTGTTGGGTCTTGCTGGTTAGTCAACTCAGCTCTAGGGTTAGTGTGAGAACTTGTCTCAAAAATAAGGAGAGTGATTGAGGACGACCTCAGACACGCACACATGCTCACATGTTCTGCACATACATCTATGTACACTGGACACACACATGCCCCCACATGCCCACTTTTTCAGGGCATTACTCTTGAGCTTTTAGCTTTCTTATTAATTGTAAGTTGTGATTTCATATCCATTGTTTATTGAAGATCTGGGCCTATCTTCAGCTTTGGTCTTGTTACAGAGTTTTTTGAGGTACTTGTGAACCCAAACTTTTAGATTCTTGTTCATTTCATCAAAAAAAAAAATTGAAGAAATGGACTCTGAGATAGTTAAATCATTAATTGTGAGGTTTATTTGGGGAAAATAAATATTCATAGAAAGGCTGGAATGGGTGTTGCAGTCAGCTTTCTAGTTGCTGCTCAGAAAGAACCCAAACAAAAGCGGCTTGTGGAGGGATGGGTTTATTTGGCTTATGGACTCGAGGGGAGACTCCATCCTGGCAGGGAAAACGATGGCATGAGCAGAGGGGTGGACATCACCTCTGCCACAGCAAACAGCGGCAGGAAGGTGTGCCAAACATTGGCAAGGGGAAGCTGGTTTATAATCTCCATAAACCTGCCCCCAACAATACAGCTCTATCGAGGTTCTAATCCCAAACTGCCATCAACTGAGGATCAATTACCCAGAACACATTCATTTGTTTGTGGGGGACACCTGGATCAAATCACGACAATGGGTATACTCACATACACATGGAAAGGAACACACATCCGTGAGGGGTGGGATATGAGGCTGTAAGCCTGGTGCTTGCACAAGTGGAAGGCAGGGTCTGAGAGCCCATGTCAAAATATGTAAGGGGCACCACACACACACTCACACACGAAGTGGAGCATGAGTATAAAACAACATACACATACCCATGAAGGAAATGGAGCAGGGGGGTGTAAGGTTTCCCCCTTCACATTAGAAAAAGAAGCTAAAAGATCAGTTAGTAAAGGCCCCATAGCTTAGAAGAGAGTAACAAAATGAGAAAGAAGAAATTTCACCCCTCTCCTCCCCAGTCAGCTGGGATGAGGGGAGGGTGTTCCAGAGCAGGAACCCCAAGGTCATGCATCAGGAGGAAAATAAACAGCCAATCCCCTCGCCCACATGGCCAGCCTCTCCTAGTCCATTAGGATGGGCTTTACTGCCAGGCTCAGGTGGGTCAGAGAGAGAGAGCGAGCTGACTTCTCTGGACTCAAGGGGCTGGTCCAAGAGGGGCCCACATACCTAGGTATGTCAGGATGGGGAAGAAGTAAGGGCGATGTTGCTGAGGGTGGAGACTCCACCAGATGCTGAATTACAGCATTGCCAAGGCTGGCAACGTAACAACTCTTTATTCTTTCTCTTCAGGCCTTTCTTTAGCAGGTAGCAAACAAAACAAAACAACCTTACTCCTATTTCTCCCAAAGTCTGTTTTGCTGTTTCCAACATGCTTGGGTAAAAATCCGTTTTTCATCATCTATTTTATTTATTTTGGTTTTTCAAGGTAGGGTCTCATTCTAGTCCAGGCTGACGTGGAATTCACTATGCAGTCCCAGCCTGGCCTCGGATTCACGGTGATCTTCCTACCTCCGCCTCTCTAGTGCTGGGATTAAAGGTGCGCCACCCCACTTGGCTATTATTTTTATTACTTCTAGCATTGCTAGCTTATTTCCCACTGGATTTTGTGCTCATAGTGATTTGCCGTGAAGTCGGTTCATGTCCAAGTCTTGCTGTGGTCACCTGGCAATGCCTAGCCCTCTTGTTCCATCTGACTCATCTCCAGTCCAGCAGTGTCCCCGACTAGGTCACAATGACACACCGGTGCAGCGTCTCCCTCAGCTCCAGCTTTCCGACAGTCTGGAAGGGGTCACACCAGGTTTTACCTCAAGGCGTCTCCAGTGACCCCGCTGTACCCGTGGATTTCGTCCTGATTAGAGATTATATATTTTCTGATAAGCCTTTCATATCTGTGACATTTATTTTGAAGGAAATTGGTTTCCTGTTTGATGTCTGCAGAGTCATTTGCCAAGATTTAGCCTCACCAAAAATAATGATGCCCTTGACAATGGCAGCTCCTGTCCACCAGGTGCTATGCCTACTTACCTCTAATCCTCTCAGCAGTCCCGCCAGGCAAATATTATCTCTGTTTTGCAGCTCTTATTTATATCCCACCACGTCTCAGGTACTTTATAGAAGGCTTTATAACGATTCATCAAATAGAACCTGGGAGCACAAGGTAAGGACACAGGAAGCCTTCTTTCATAAGCAGTGCGGAAACAGAGTCTCAAGGGGCTGAGGCATCCAGAACTCACCCTCAGATATGCAAAGTGGCAGCATTGGGATGTGAACCTGGGTCTTAGCTCTGACCTTTGTGCGGAGCCAGACTGGCAGACTGGCAAGGCAGGCAAGCGCTGGGGGGAAAACCTTGCAAGATGGCAGCCTGAAGGTGGGTTCTGAGCTGTGAATGCCTCGGTGGGACCTGGTGGGACTCCAGTAAGTCATGGCTGGGCTCAGGAGGGCTGCATCTGAGATTTGGTATGCACTGGATGGAATTTGGGATGGCTGAGCTCCCTTCAGCGCTGTGGCTCATTGAACAGATAACCATGGACGTTCTTTACAAAGACACTCTGTGTTTGCTGAGCACCTGCTGTGGACCAAGCAGGTACTGGCCCTTTTGGGGTGCCCTGATGTGAGCAATATAGGCTATGACTCTTCTCAAGGAACTCTTAGTCTAGCAGGAAGGTAGATATGAAAGAAAGAAATATACCCAAAGACTGGGCACTCCTGCTTGGAACCCCAGAACTCAGGAGGCTGAGGCAGGCAGTGCCATGAGTTGGAGGCCAACCTGGGCTACTTGGTGAGTTCAGCAAAGCCTGGGCTATAAGAGAATGAGAGCCTGTCTCAACCCCTTCCCTATAAAAATAAAAGAAATATACACAAAGCGAACAGATGTGATGTGCTCTGCAGGAGAGGAACTGAATTCCCGAAGACCATCATGAGGCTGGTTTGGGTGTGAAGGGAGGCTGAGAAATGACACTGAAGGAATCCTGGCCAGGAGTGGTTTTAGTTGACATCTGCTGGGTTTCTTTCCTAGCACCCACTTCTTGGATCACTGAGCCCTGCTTCTTTGGGGAAAAGCCATCCTATCTGGACCCAGCACGATGCTTCTCCCCAGGTGCCTCAGGTACCATTCCGAGGCTGCTGGCTCTCTCAGTTAACACTCAGTTGCTGAGTAATTCTGATCGCCTCTCTTCCAGACGATGAACAGCTGTCAAGCTTATCTTACACAACAAGACAATTGTTCCCTCATCGCTGGCGCTTGGGATCCAGAGGTCTGACTGAGCAGCCGGCAGAGACGGCAGTCAGCAAAGGGTCTTCATTTCACATGTGTGCATGTGTTCATTCATATGTGTGGACACATGTGCGTGGGTATGTGTGGAGGCCAGAGACTGATGTCATATATTTTCCTGAATTGCTTTCCACTTTATCTACTGAGAAAGGGTCTCACACTTGAACCCAGTGCTTGGTGACTGGGCTAGGGGATCTAGCCAGCTTGTGCCTGGCACCCATCCATCTCTGTCTCCTGAGTGTAAGTGTTACAGGTGGGCAGCCATACCCTCCCAACATTTACATGGGTGCTGGGGACTTAAACTCAAGACCTCATGCTTGCGTGACAGGCAAGTGCTTTATCCACAGAGCCGTCTCCCTAGGCCTTTTAAATACTCTTATTATTGTTATTGTTATCATTATCACTGAGACGGGATCTGGCTGTGTAGCGCAGGCTGACCTAGAACTCACGATCTTTCTACCTCAGCCTCCTCTGTGCTAGTGTTATAGGTGCACCACTGTGTCTTGCCTCTTTTTTTAAAATTTATTTTTATTTACTCATTTTCAACCAGAGAGATACAGATAGGGCGAGCGAGCGAGCGAGCGAGCGAGCGAGAGAGAGAGAGAGAGAGAGAGAGAGAGAGAGAGAGAGGCTGGTGTATGTGGGTACTGGGGAATTGAACCCGAGGCCTTAACCCACTGAGCCATCTCTCCAGCCCCTGTGTCTTGCCTCTAAGCACTTATGACAGCTGTTTGGCTTTCAAAAGAATTTGTGTTCAAACCCTTGGCTTAGACCCATCCCTCAAGTAAGTCTTTGCTCATAGGATAAACCACAATGTGTGATTCGTGAGCTGTGTGACCTCAGCAAATCGGGAATTCTGTCTGAGTCTTTCTTGGTTTCTTTGTGGTGGGAGAATACTGTCATGGGGTCTGGGAGGAAGGCAGGTTTTAGGATGCCTAAGAGATCTCAGTAGAGTGTGATCAGCTATGCTGAGTCTCTCTCTGGTCTTCATGCTGCCATCAGCAACTTGCAAATGAAAGTTCATTACTCAACAGGTGTGTACTGGACTTCCACTATGTACCAGGCTCTGCACAAGGAGGGAGGATGCAGAAGGGAATAGAATGGCCAAATCCCTGCCTTCCTGGGGCTTCCATTTCAGTGCACTATGTGTGAAGCATGTGATGAAATAATATGAAAACAGAATTTAGAATAAAGCAGAAGAGGGAAGTTGGCATGATGTCAGGCCTCTCCGAGCCTCAGTTTCCCTTTCTTGGAATGACCCCAGTAGGAGTTTCCTCACACCACTTTTATGAAGTTTCCCTTTCTTCCAGGTCTCAATGCCAGAGAGCTTCTTGGCGAGTGGTTCCTTACAGGTTACTTCCCATGACCTTGGCTGACAGGCCGTTGAGCGGCAGTTCCCAGCTGTTACATGGAAAGTGAGGGCTGTCATCCCCCTAGCATCAAGCGACTAGTTTCTACAATGCTGCTTGTCAGACACAAAATGGTCACTGGGGTTTGTCAGATATGGGAACCCAAAGCCTGGCCACCCCTCATCTGCTTTCTTAAACTTTTAAATTTTTGATGATTTTCATATATGTGTGTAATGTATTTTAATCATAATCTCCCATTAAATCTTTCATCCCCTCCCCCTGTCCCTTTCCACGAAACCCTTTCTTCCTGACAAGTAGCCCCATTCTAGTTTGATATCTTTCTTCCTCCTCCTCCATATGTGACGGAATGTTGATGGATCCGATATTGAGCAGGTCTTATTCAGGAAACAGTGAGATGATGACTGGAATGACCACTTCCTCTCTGTATGCGCCAAAGCACTCTTCCCCATCGTCAGGATCTTACATTCTTTCTGCAACCTCTTCCACGATGCTCCCTGGGCCTTGATGGCTGTGACAGAGATGTCTTATTTAGGGCTGAGCATTCAGCAGTCGCTTCTTCTTAGCACTTTGTTGAGTTTTGAGTCTCCCTAGGGGTCACCGCCATCTGCAAAAAGAACTTCCACTTCTTGACATTCCACATCACCCTAATGCTGTGTCCTTTGTTTATTGGACCAGATAAAGCCTCATATTACCCCCCCCCAAAAAAAATGTCCAGGGCCAACAGTTTGATCTTACCTGACCAAGATGTCTCTGCCACTTGGGCTGGAGAGATGGCTCAGCAGTTAAGGCATTGCCTGCAGTGCCTAAGGACCCGGGTTCAATTCTCCAGTACCCACATAAGCCAGACCCACAAGGTAGTGGCCCTGGTGTTCTCTCTCTCTCTCTCTGCTTGAAAATGAATAAATAAAATTAAAAAAAAAGATGTCTCAGCCACTGGTTAAAGCACCCACTCTGTGCCAAAAAAATGAACAGACACTCATAGATGCACAAATGTTTATTCCAGTTTATGGTAGTTTTTAAGATGAGGATTTAGCCACTCAGAGTGGTTTAACCTATAGCAAGTTGTTTCTCCTATAGCATGAATTCAAGAGAAGCTGGATCCAGGATCGATTCTAAAGTGCTTGGGCTCTTTTATTTTTTTTCTCAAAACTTTTTGGCTTCCCTGTCATAGGGCCATTGTGGCTGCCGTAGCACCATTATCTCACATCAATGTCCAGGACGTAGCAGTGGGAGATTGGCTGTTAGCTAAGCGACCACTTGTGTCTGGGGCCTTTACTGCCAGTCATTATCTCGGGTGCTAATGTCTGTCCCTTCAAATCCCGAGGAGCACACCTTGGAGAAGTATCTTCTTAGAGATGCTGAGCATTGTCCAGGACCACAAGACAGTTTGTGGTATGATGGGAATTTCAATGTAGGTCTACTCTGACATTTGGGTTTCTCCTATGAAGACCTAGATTGGGGTTTGCCCATCGGAGGACTCAGCATTTTGGGCTGGAGAGTATTGTCCTAGGAGAGACCTGCCACTGGGTACCACTTGTTCTTTCTTACTTATGTCAATCAAAAATGCCTCCAGACATAGCCCGGTGTTCAGACACTACCAAATCACTGCAATTAAGAGCCATTGCTCTCCTGGGAGTGTTCCATGACTCCAGGCTCAATGTAAGGCTGTGTGAGTCCAGGGCTTTTAACATGGTGATTATTATACTCTGTGCTGTGGAACCGGGTTTTCACAATACATTCTCTAATTGGGCACACTTGGCGTCTGTGGAGGGGTTAGCAGGAGCTTTGAATAGACCACAGCAAAGTCTGATTATTGATGAGAAAACAACAATTATTTATTGATAGTTGAGTTGTGTTACACGGGTTAGCTCTTTTCATTTTCATCCTACATTAACCTCACGCTGTAGCCCTAGCCTTCTCTGGACCCTTAGATGCAGAAAAGGAACTGAGAACTCAGAAGTGAGTTACCTCCCAGGTGGTGTGTAGCTGATGGGGAGTCTGCCTGCTGAGCAGCCCCTCCCTGTCAAGCCTTGCTGTCTCCCCAAGACCTCTGTGCACTGGTTACTCTCAGCTCTGATTTTCAAAGCGGAAGACATTGGTGCCAATAGAAATGAGAGACCTATTTTGGCCGATCCAAAAGTTGCTTTCAGATTTGCAGACCTTGAGACTTTATGGAGGCCCGTATTGTAGGTCTGGAACTTACTGTCCTCCTGCCTCCATCTCCCAATTATAGGGTGCTTGGTATAACAGTTATAAAATACCCGACCAGAAGCAGCTGATGAGAGGAAAAGGTTGATTACAGCTTACAGTTTTGAGAGGAAGCTACATCATGGTGGGAAAAGCATGGGACCCACAGAAAGCTGTTATATGAGCAGAGAGGTAGCAGGGAGTGCTTGCTCACACCTGCAAGTGGGCTGGACCGTAAAGTCTCAAGGTCCACTCAGTGATTCTCTTCTTCTTAGACTCTATCTCTCAAAGGCTTTATCAGATGGGGAGTTGAGTGTAAGGCTTAATCATAAACACATGAGGCTATGGGGGAGCATTTTGCATTCAAACCACCCTCCTTGTGTTAGATGTTTGTGTTAATCCCCACATTCATAGAGAAGTCCTCAAAGTCTTCAATCGCCAGTGTGATGTTATTAGGAGGTGATGCCTTAGGGAAGGTTCAGGTTTAGATGAAGTCTCTAGGTGAGGTCCCCAAGAGGTCTTATCTAGTGTTTTTCAGAAGAAGAATGAGAGACCAGAGCCCTCCTCTGTCTGCCACACAAAATCACAGCAAGAAGGCAAGCCAAGAAGGGAGCCCTCACCAGCACCCAACTGTTGCCATTGAATCTGAAATATCTCATTGGCCAATGTGTTGTTCCATTGGTCCCCAGAAGGTGGAGCTATTTTGGCAGGTTGCAGAAACTTTAGGAGGTGTGGTCTAGCTGTAGGAAGTAGGTCTCTTGGGGCAGGTCTTTGGGATTCCTGTCTCTCTCTGTTACCTGTCTTTCATTAAGTGACTAGTTCTCTTCCAGAACATACTTCTGCTGCCATATGCTCTGTGGACACTGAGTATATTTGAACGGCTTTAAGCCTTAGCACAAACATTTGATCCATAACACAGATTTGCTATATCAGTTTTGCCTGTAATCTTATAACTCAGAGATAGAAACAGGAGAGTCATGAGTTCCAGCATAGCAAGGTTCTGTGTCAATTTATCCCCTTTGATAATCTAATTTTTGATAACCTAATCTCACTCTTGGCTAGAGAATCTGCTTTTTACAGATGGCATCAAATTCCAGGGGACCCTAGACCCATCAGTAGGAAAAGAAAAGAAAGCTGATTGCCTAGTATGAGACTTCTTCCATCTGCCAGAGTCCAGGAAATATCTTAGAGGAAGTGGTAGATTGAAGAGTGCACTGCTCTCACTGCCAGCCTGAGAAACTTCTCCAGGGAGACAGCCGCAGACACTGAGGAGACTCAAGACTCATCAAAGCAGAAAATCAGAGGCTGCTGAGAGCTCAACTCCAAGGCTCAGGGAACATTGCAGAAGAGGGGGCAGAAATAATGTAAGAGCCACAGGGTGGGAAGGTGTACTCTGAGACATTGTCCCCCTGGTAGAGACTGGTGCATCCATGACCTCAGAGTGAATAGTGATAACCCACTGAGGGCCCTCAGTGGAATGGGGCAGGTGCAAGAGAACATACTAATGTAACCCGATGGTGATGTGACCGTTAGGCAATATGTTCATACAATAAAGTTCTCAATTAAAAAAATCCTACAATACCAGGTCTCCTTAAAGGTCCAGGTATATGGAGCAAAGAAAGCATGAACTGAACCGTCTGAAACTGATGAGCAACCCAAGACCTGTCAGGTCCTTAGTCCCAGTGATGATCCAAGTGACGTACTAACTGTGATGGTTAAATTTTGTTGTTAACTTGACCTCTTTAGTAATCTTGAGTGGGTCTCTGAGGTTGTTTACAGGAAGATGGCTCTCTCAGTAGGGGGCAGGATGTAAGGAAGCTCAGGGGAGCTAGAAACAGACATGCTTTCCTGGGAGGGCAGTAGAGGAAGGAAATTCCAGAGACTTGGGGAATCAATAAGTCTGGAATAGAGTTGCCAAACCCCACCTTAAGGCTATATAAAAGGGGAAGAAATCTCTCTCTCCACCCCTGCTCCATCTGTTTTGTTGTTGTGTGCATGGCTTGGGTTTCTCTCTCTGCTTGGACTTGTGAAAGAGGGCCAGCCTCTTTCACCATTATGGAACTTCCCCTGGATCTGTAGCTTCAATAAATCTTTTCTTCCCATAAACTGTGCCTGGTTTGGAGGTTCATCCCAGTGGCATGTGGCTGACTAGGACACTGACCATGCTAGCTCACAGGAGTCCTGATCTGAGACTTCCTGCAATCACAGCCTCCAGGAAGCAGATGTCTCTCCTCTTAGGTGTATGTCATCTAAGGGGTCTTGCTATAGAGGTGGTTGCTTACCTGGATGAGTGAGCCAGCAGGAGACCGGTCAATGACAATACTGTGTCACACCCTCTGGCCTAGGTGGGAGGTGGAGACAAGAGGGCTCCTGTTCTGTTACCCAGTGACTTTGTGTGTTTATTTAAAAAATATTTATTATTTATGTTATTTTGGGGGTTTGGGGGGCATGTTCATATCACCTGTGTGGCAGTCCTCACCCATCCACCTTATGTGAGGCAGGGTCTCTCATATACCATTATGCTCGCCAGGCTAGCTGGCCTGCAAGCTTCTAGGAGATTCTCCTGTCTCCATCTTCCATGGCACCATGGAGATGCTTGGATTACAGACACTCATGTTACAGCATCTGGGTATGTGTGGTGTCGGGGACTCCATACTCAGGTACTCATACTTGGTGGCAAGTGCTTTATCCACTGAGCCATCTCCCCAGCCTTCGTGACATTGTGCCTGCTTGCTTTCAGCTCATCTTCCCCAGTTGACTCCACACACAATTGTGAGATGGATTTCTCTACAAATACAGAGCCTACCCACACTAGGCCGCTGCTTAAAACCCTTCACCACGGCTCTCACAATCAACTGATCAGGGATGGGGAGGGGGGCAATTGGGGAATTCGGGATAACAACGCATGGTTTGCCCACTAAATAATGTAACTCATTATGGACAATAAATATATATTAAAAAAAACCCTTCATCACATTCTCGGTGCCTACAGACCAGAAAGCAAGCATCTTGGCATAGCATCCAGGCCCCAGGGGCTGCACCATACCTTCCTAGCTTGTACCTGCAGGACGGTGTTCCTGAGCACAGGGTTGACTCTCACCTTTGTGCTCTTGTGGATGTTTCTGAATGCACAACCCCCTAACCCACCAGGCAAATCTTATTTGTTCTTTAAGAATTTGCAGGGTTTTTTCTTTCCTGAGAACTCCCTCCTCTGCAGTATACACTCCCCCATACATGCATCCATTTTCTTTATTTATGAATATTTTCTTGACTGTTTCTGTCTGGCATTTGTCTATCTCATACAGAATTTGAGCCCTGGCCATGTCCTGGGTACCATGCGGGGCTGGGGGTTAGAAGGGATGGACCGAGGGTGCAGCTGAGAACAAACAGATAAGGGATGTGTTTTCAAATTTAAACTTTATTTGGGGGAGGCAGTTGTCAAACAAATTAGTAGGAAATTATAGCATAAATGTGGTAGGTTCTACAAAGGAAAAGTTCCTATGAGTGTCTCCAAGATCATTTTATTTTATTTTTTTTATAATTGGTATAACTCAGTGTCAGTGGTCCTTTGGGGGTAATTTTGTTTCCATTGCCCTGGGGAATTTGATAATATTTGGAGATAATTTTGTTGTCACCCTTTGGTTGGGGGGAATGGTGGTGACATTCTTGCTGCCCAATAAAATGAGGTCAGGATGTTGTTGGTTCTGTCCAAGTACACAGGACATCCCAGCCACAAATATCAATAGAGCTGATGCCAGGAAACCCCACTGCTGCTCCCCACCCTGTGGAGAATTACAGATTAGTAGTGCTTCTTAGATAAATTCTTATGAATAATTTATCTACTTCTTGTGGAGGATGGGCATCTGTTCAGGTCCCTGTGCTTAGAGAGGTCTGAGCTTGCCCCTTCTTCAGGCTTCTTCATCTTCCTTATATAATTTTTAAAAATATTTTTATTTACTTGAGACAGAGACAGAGAGAAAGAGGCAGACAGGGAGAGTGGGAGAGAGTATGGGTGTACCAGGGCCTTTTGGCACTGCAAATGAACTCCAGATGTGTGCACCACTTATGCATCTGGCTTTACATGGGTTCTGGGGATTCAAACCCAGGCCATTAGGCTTTCAAGAAAGGCCTAAACTTCTGCCCCCTTACAACATTTTTAATGGGAGAGTTTCAAATAAATACGATCAGAGACACTGTGAGCAGATGAACTCATTCCCCACGGCCAACAATCACCAGGGTCAGCCCATAATGGTTCTTTTCTACCCACTCAAGGCTCTCCATCCCCCTTTATTGTGAAGCAAGTCACAGAATGATATCATTTGAAATTTTAAGGCTTTCAAGTAGGAATTTCTAAAATGTAAGGACACTTAGGAAACACATAACCGCTATTATCACATCTAAGAAATGAAAAATTCTTTAAGGTTTTAATGTCACCTCATATCCTGGCAGAGTCTAGAAGCTTTAATTGCTTTCTCTTCCTTTGACTTCCTCCCACAGACAGTCCATCAGAGAGTCTTCTCAACTGAGGCCCAGCCTGGCTCCAGCGACTTCATCTCCTCTCAGGACCTTCGCCAAGCCCAGTCTAGGACAATCCTTGATTTGGATAATTGCCTGCCTCTGTGTGGTCTGTCCTCTACCCACCTCTTCACCCCACTTCCCACATGCCTTATCTCCTCTCACTCCACACCAGCCATGATGGATCCCTGATGCTCTACAAACCTGTCTGGTCCCCTCTTATGCTGCCTTTTGTCCAGCACTGGGATTCCCTTCAATCTGATAGTCACATGATCTTGACCCTCAAATTATTCAGGTCCCTAGTGGTACATCTTTTTGGAGACACCTTCCTGACCAGCTTATCTGTTTTCTCCAGGAACCTCCATTCTTCACTTTAGCCTTTACTTCTGTTTGAAATGCAATCAATCATGTGCTATGGTTTGGATATGGTACAGTGTCCTCCAAGGACCCATCATTCTTAGGATTGCTCTCACTAATGACCACAAACTAGGTGGCTCAAATCAACAGAACGCTGCTCTGCTATAGCTGTGGAGGGTAGAAATCCAAGGTAAGGGGTCACCAGAGTCTAGTGATCTCTGAAGGAAGAATTGGTTCCAGGTCTTTCTCTTAGAACATGTTGTCAAACATTCATGGGATTCTTTGACTTGTAGGTGCATTTTTTCAATCTCTGCCTCCATCCTATTAAGTGTGTTTTTGTCTTTGATGAAATTTTCTCTTTTTATAAGGACACTGGTTGTAATGAACTCATCTTTACATCTTCCCATTTACAGGCATGAAAGATGAGGGCTTTACATATCTTTTGGGAGATATAATTCAACTCATTGCAAATGCATTCCACAATTATTTACCGAGGACCCATGGGTGCTAGGCTCTCGGGGAAACACAAGGTGTGGTCTGTGCAGTTACTTTGAACCTATAAGCTGACACCATACCTGATACATTTGCAGATATGTATCAACTCAACATGTCATCTCTTTAAAGATGGAGGAAAATGGTACCAACTCATGACTTGTTCATACAAAGTTTTTACTTAATAAAAAAATTTAAAAAAGAAAATTTTGCAGGTAACTAAGAATTTCCATAAGAAATTGAAAAAAAATAAAGATGGACAAAATCACCCATCATGTCCACTGAGGGTTGCCGCCCCACCAGAACCCATCCTGCTTTATAGCTCTTGACCCAGCTGTGGTATCTTGGAAATGAAGGAGATGATTTTATTTTATTATTGTGTGCCTGTGTAGATATGTGTGGTGTGACGTGATGTGAGTGTGTAGATGTGTACACCCCATGCATACAGGTGTAGAGACCAAAGATCATTGGGTATTCGCCTCTATCACTCACCCATGTATTTCCAAAAGACAGAGTTTCTCTCTCTCTCTCTCTCTCTCTCTCTCTCTCTCTCTCTCTCTCTCTCTGTCAACTTGGGGCTATGCCATTTTTTTTGGGGGGGGAGAAATCCCCAGTGATTTTCTAGTCTTTGCTTCCTATAGTACTGAGATTGCAGATGTGCATGGTCAGGCCCAGGTTTTTATATGTGTGCTGCCGAATTGAATTTGGGCGATCTCAGATCCTTATGCTTAAGTGGCAAAATACTCTTATCCATTGAACCATCTGGTCAACCCTGAAGATAGATTCTTTTGATGGCAGAATCTTAGATGAACTTCTCACTCAGGAAGTCATAGTAATGCTCTGGACCAAACCATTGAAAGGATGAAATAAAATCACAGTCATTTCTCAAGTCCTCTCCCACAATTAATGGATGTCAGGGAAGGGTGAGGGCCCTTTTTCTGACTCCTACATGTCAGTATCACATGTGTCTCCACATGATAGAAGGGGCTTGTTGAGATTTGTCTTGTAGGAGTCCTGATACATTATGAAGGTGGAGTCCTCGTGACTTCACCATACGTCATATCATTGCAATTGGGAATAAGGTTTCCGTGTGTGACAGACCATAGCACCCTGAGAGGAAGGGCTCAGAGTTTCTGTGGCTGCCACAACCAAGAGCCTAGGCAGTGGCTGATCCTTGAAGCCACCTTTTCTTAAGGCTCCTAGCAACACACTGAGAGCAGAGAACGTTTTCTGCCCCCTTTAGTTTCACCAGTAATTCCATTTTCATACCAGAACTCAGTGTGACTATTCAAATTAAATCTCAAAACCTTCTCCAGAGTGGAGTTAACTATGCGGTCAGACATGGGCAGGACTAGGGAAGCTCAGCAATGGTTCCTAGCCTTACCTTGTAGGACTCTGCCTCATCTTTGTGAGGGATGGGTTTCCCCCATCCTCATGCCTGGGCCACCTGGCCCTAAGATGCCTTCCCCTCTTCCTCACTTCCAAGTGTAAGTGGCCGTCACGTCCTGCCACTGGTTGTTGTCCTTATCTTCATGTCGCTGGGACAAAACACCCGACTGAAAGCAGCTGATGGGTGGAAAGAGTTTATTTTGGTTTACAGTTTAGAGGGGAGGGTTCATGATGGCATGAACAGAGGCTGGGCATCATTCCCTCGCCACATCAGGTGGAAAGCAGCAGCAAGAGGTGAGAAGAGCTTGGCAAGAAACAAAACCCCAAAGCCTGGCCTGCCAGGAGCTGGGGACTGTGATGGGTCAGGCAGCTCCAGAGACACCCTCCCCTTAAGTGGGAGGTGTCTATCTAGAGCTAAAAACCTAGGTGCTAAAACTGATTGGTCAGGTATGAACCAATCAGCTGTCTCTCTGGCTACCTGGAAAAACTTAAAGTAACTTCCCTGGAAAAACTCTTCTCTTCCCCACACGCCTGGCCAGCAGAAGGACCTCTGAATCTCCCGGCCTTAGAAAGGTAAGGCCTTCCCTACCCCAGCTTAATGGCTGGGGTGAGGGAAGGCTCCACGTTTTCTTTTCCCCACATGAACTTCTCCTTCTCATGATGGGAGCCCTCTGTTATTTTTTTCTGCTGCTGCTGGTTTAGCTAAACAACATAAGTTCTGTTAAACTCTCCACGTGTTTTCCCCACATTGGTGGCTGGAGAACTCTGTAACTATCCATGTTCCCTTAAATAATAAAGTCTCCTAGTATACCTTACTATCTTGTTGTCTATGATTTTAATTCTTTAACTTTGTAGACAAGAACTTGGGTACTCCTTAAATTTTGGGCTGCATTGGAATTTTTGCTGGGCATTATTTAAATTCTAACCCCCAGCTCACCCCATTACAGGGCCACGTGTTTATGCCACATGAGTTTACATGGGAAATCTAATTCAAACCACCACAGGAGTTAAAGTCAGAAAGACTCAATGTTGAATATTGATCTGAAGAGTCATTTTAAGTTCAGACTGCTTGGGAGCTGAACTGAGGCAGAATAGACCAATTGTTAAAGTGTCATTGTTAAATGTTAAAGTACAGCCTCTTCTGCAGCCCATGGGCTGGAAAGTCCCAGGAACAGCTGGGGCTGCTCAGCCTCCAGCATGGTTAGAAGGAGGAAACAAAAGTAGATGTTAACCCCCCCCAGTACACAATGGCCAGATATTCAGCAGCTTAAAAAGGGTTTTGTTTAAAATTTACTGGTGTGCTCAGTCCCCCCTCTTGAAACTCCCCCTTTGCCTTGGAAAAGAGTATATGAGGAAGCTACAAATTACGTTCAGAGTCACAGTCCTTGAAAAGCTATCTTGGCTCTGGGGTTGAGAATAAACCTTCAACTCCTCTCATACTGGTGTTGGAATCATCGTTCCAGAGACCCTCTTCAGAGTCACTGAGCTCAAAGGACCTGGGGAAATAGGCTTAGAATGGGAGGTGTCTGTCGAGAGCAGGGGGACAGAAGCATCAAACTGTAGCCTGTCAGGACTGATATTAGGGTGAGAGGAATGAGGAATAAAATGTAAGAATGTACCCCCAAACCGAGCAGGCAAAGGAAATACTAGTTCAATATAATTGAACATATCAAAACCAAATGCCAAAAGCCCATGATAAAAACATACCTAATATTCCTGGCATGTGGGTTTATGTCTTTTTTCCAGCCCCCAGGGGGCTGAGGTAGGAGGATTATTATGAGTTTGAGGCTAGCCTTGGCTACAGAGTGGAAGCCATGTCAGGCTGGGCTAAAGACAAGCCAATATATATCAAAAAACATTAACTTGTTTTTAAACCATGAACTGTATTATTTATTTTGTTAATTGGATTTCTGTTAAATAATACATTCATATTTGGATTTTTTTCCCTGACTGGTTTGTATTAAATCCAGACAGTTCCACATATTATAGGCCTTTAAAACTTTAAGTGTGACTATATAGGAAAGCCCTTAGCATAGGGACCTGGTACATAGTAG
>PVHP010030372.1:0-21291 GCA_004024765.1 Zapus hudsonius | reverse complement strand
TATGTGCTCTGAATTGTCCCCTTCGCTCCCTTGGCTAGGGAACCAGGAGAATGAGAGGAAGAATAAGGAGGCGGCTGGCTGGAATCAGAAGGTAGCACATGCTTTTCATTGTGTAGTTGGATCTCAGTTCCACTGTCACCCTTGTGCGCTCTCTATGACTGTCTCAGGCTCAAAGCAGTGTGTCACTAAAACAGAGCAAACTCCCCATCTCTCTACCCACTCGCTTTTCTGCTTCACACCTCAAGTGAGTTACATATCTATTTCGTTGCCTGAGTTTATTCATTATTTGTCAAACCAAGAAGCTAAGAGCCGGAGTCTCAGGCAACTTGAGACATGATCACTAAGAGCCCTCTTCCACCACCAATTACCTTACAACCAGAGGGGAAAACCCCACCATCTTTTCTTAAACTTGACTTCCCCAAAGACAACAGACCCCCTATTGTCTAAAGCGTCTCCTCATTGTGACCACGTTAGTACTGGAGCAAGCTGGCTTAATGGATACTGATGGAGATACTGATGATGATTGGATGGCTAGACTTCGTGCTGAAGCAATGACAGGATGAGGATGTGCGAGAAAGGACACAGATCGTTAAACTCTATGTAACAAAGGCAGGTGACATACCCACACTGCATCCCAGACAGCCTTCCTCACAAGGCATGCATCCTTCATAGTCTGGATCCTGGACTTCACCTGCACAGCAAGCAGAGTAGAAACACAGTTCACTTCACTGCGTGGACACAAGTAAACCATGAACAATCAAGAAGCAGAGAGAGATAGAGGAGCGACAGAGAGAATGGGTACACCAAGGCCTCCAGCCACTGCAAATTGACTCCAGATGTATGCACCACTTTGTGCGTTAGGCTTTATGTGGGTACTGGGAAATTGAACCCAAGTCCTTAGGCTTTTCAGGCAAGTGCCTTAACCGCTGTGCCATCTCTCTAGCCCTTATGTAGTTTTCAGAAGGCTGATTCTCACTGGTTTCTCATAGAGATCCTGTTTGGGCTGTGCTTTCCCTCCATGACCAAAGACCTCAAGGCCTGGAGAACTGAGATTAGTTTTATCCAGGCTATCACACCAGCTAATTGTGAAGGAGAAAACTGTTGGCCAAGACTCTGAGACTATGATCTTACTTTTTCTCCTCTATGTGCTGTCCACAAACCTCCTACTGATCACTTTCTCTGTGGTTGGTGGTGACATTGTGCTTACCTTAGCTTTTGTCTTGGTGAAAGCTAGAACAAAGATGTGAGGTTGGAAGAGGGAAAGGACACTGTTCTCATTTGACAAGAAAGTCATCCAAATGCATCCCAAGTGTTGATATCAAAGCCAGGAAGGTAAATGAAGCCTTTGGAACATCCCACCTGCTGACACCGGGCAGGACCCAAAGCAGCCTCACCTTGTCCACACTCCAACTTCTGGCAGGTGTGATTGGTGGGCACCATGAAGTAGCCGCTCATGCAGCTAGTGCAGACACCTGGGCTCTGGCAAAGTTCACAGCCATCTGGGCAGGGCATGCAGGAATGTCCCTGGGCAGGATAGTGGCCCACAGGGCAGCTCTCTCGACATTCCCCCTGATACAGGAAGCGCTCTCGTCCATGCTTGTCTGGCCAGTGAGAGGGACATTGGAAAGAGAAACAAAATCAGCCATGGAGCTAATGTGATACAGGACATTTTATTAAAAAGAAAAGCAACTGAGTGCTTTTGTTCCTAGGGGACCAGGAGTATAAGGCTGGATTGAATGAAAAGTGCAACATCTATATC
The DNA here is from genome assembly GCA_004024765.1 of Zapus hudsonius. NCBI lineage: Eukaryota > Metazoa > Chordata > Mammalia > Rodentia > Dipodidae > Zapus > Zapus hudsonius. The sequence goes on along the minus strand of PVHP010030372.1, from coordinate 19,532 downwards.
CTTGTTGTCCAAGAGTTTTCCTTGCAGGGAATCATTCTATAATATTTTATATTTGAATGAACAGCAACTCCTATCTGGGATATCATTGCAAAGCCACAAACCATGTTCCATGAATGAATACAATTCAAAATATTTCTCAGCTTTTCTAGGGCCTTTTTTGTTGTCTGTAGAGCCTCTCAGACTTGGGGGTTGCAGGGACCCCATAGGAACAGACACATACTTCATGATGTATGCTTTATAAAAGTGCCACCCTTTATAATGATTGGCAATTATTAGCAAAATAACAAGCATGTGCTGACTGTAGTCTGAATATTTGGGAGTGCTGGCCCTCCCACATACTAGGCAAGAGGTCTACCACTGAGCTACATCCCCATAAAGGCAGACATTCTGAAAATTCTGCTAATACTCCCAAGTATAGCAGTATTGACGCCCCCCCACCATGCACACCTTTTTGATCCCTTCATGTGCATTCCTAAGGTTTCTAACTTCTGTCAAAACTGGGCTGTTAGTTAGATCACACTTAGTTACAGGAGATTGTAATCAGCTACAAATATTTAGAAAACAACAATAAGATTAATACTACAGATTTATCTGGACGTCTCCTATTGTTAGCTTCCTGGTGTTGAATAACTGAGGAGCTCAGGGTGTCCATCAACTGGGAATCAGATTTCCTATATGTCTCCGCCTCTGAAGAGCATTGCTCTGTGTTGTCTAGAATAACCTGGGTGTAGTGTTCACTCATCCACCACAAGGAGATACAAAACCACTGACCCCTCAGGATGCAGGGATAAAGATAGCACTAACCCCTTGGAAACCACTGACATTTTACTGCTTTTACCTGTAAGTGTGGTACTTTCAAATAGTTTGTCCTAATATTTCCCATTCAATCAAAGACCTAGTTTAAAACCACAATGTTGGATTATGGGTTGCTGAGATACGTCTTGTTGGTTGTAATTTTACACCTAACTCTGTTGGTCCCTGTAGAACTGAGAAAGCAGAGAGCTTCTGCAAAGGAGCTCTCCTGTTAGAGCATTTTCCTCTCGGGTCAGGACAGTGTGTGGGAGCATGTTTGCGAGAGTAAAGATATAGCCACAGACCAATGTTGTAGAGCATGAAACTTGGGTCTGGTGGAACCTAGAATCTCAAGAGAACACAAGAGGGCCTGAGAAATCCTATTCACATGCCCTGCATGCGTCCTTCAAAAATGATCATGTGTTTCAGAAGGTCACACTTCTCTACTGTCGGTGGGAAACTTGAGGGGCAAGACTTGGTGGGAAGCCTCACTTTTACATCCAGCAAATACCCTGTGTCCCCTTTATAGGATTCAGGGTGAGAGGATAACCTGGCATTGAATAAATTCTAAATATGTATTTGCTGAATGACTGAATCTGAATTCAGTTGAATGTTGAGTGAGTGAATTCTCGTTTGGCAACATCGAGTTTCCTACATCCATTCGACTAGATCAACAACCATAAAATAAAAGTTAACGATGATGGGCTCTGATATCAAAGGAAATGTTTTAGATCCAGTATTTATTGTCTGAATATGGCTTTATTATTTAGACCTCTTTGGGTGTTATGATTTGGGCTCAAAGGACTAAGATTTGAAGGGCTACAGTTTTAAAAATTCATGGACCCTGCAAAGGAGTCCCCTTAGATGCTTTTATTATGGCCAGCTTCTCACAGGTTTGCTCTGGGAGCACGGCAAGATCCATCTGATTTCTCACAGCCTGCACAGTATGCAGCTCACTCAGTTGTGCTGATAAACTGCATAAATGTCATCATAGCTTGTGACTACTTGGTTAGGGTGTCCAAATTGGAAATGTTATAATAGTATGTAAAAAAAAAGCTGGTTCCAGAAGTGGAGGGGCCATCTTTGCCTGGCACCAAAACCTCTCACGGGATATAGGGAGACAAGAGTTAAAATGTAAGCAAATGAAAGAGATTCAGACTTGTTTCCTGGGGTTCTGAAAAGTAAGCCCCTGTGGCTAGAGCATTCCTTGGTTGCTGATTTTGTGAAAAGAGACAGTGGGCCAGTGTGAAGCCACGGAACCATGCAAGAAGAAAGGAAGGTTGCGGGTTGAAGGAATTAAGAGAGAAGAATTACAGGAAAGATAAAAAATGGCTAAAGGACTCTAAAATAAACTTTTTTTGTTTTTTTATTTAAATTTTTTATTTATTCATTTTCAAGCAGAGAGAGAGAGAGAGAGAGAGAGAGAGAGAGAGAGAGAGAGAGAACGCCAGGGTCACCACCTTGTGGGTCTGGCTTATGTGGGTCCTGGGGAATTGAACCCAGGGCCTTAGGCACTGGAGGCAAGTGCTTTAACCACTGAGCAATCTCTCCAACCCTAAAAATAAGAAAGCTAGGACAGGAGATTATTTTCTTGTTATTGGTCTTCACATTCTTCCTGCAAAAGCATGTATTCACCCCCTTATTTATTGCACACTTTCTATATGGCAGAAGCTGCCCTCATGTTCATATCATAGCAGAACACAAGGCAGAAACCATTCACTGCTATTCTGGGCATGGAGTCTACAGACAAGAAAGATACAAATGTGATGAGGCTTGTGAAAGGGAAGTGCAGGGCCTCAAGAGAGATAAGAAGGGAGGTCTTCCCAATGGAAATAACATCCAAACCACAATGAAACAGGAAGAAGTCAGCCAGAGCATCAGCAGAGACTTGTCAAGGGAAGTCTCGAGACCAGAGAAACACAAATGCCCAATGGAGGAATCAGACAGAAAACAACAGCAATAGAAATAAAAATAAGATACCGTCAATCACTAAGTGCCTATGTGTCTAAGCTTGTTCTGTTCTTGTTGTAGTAGTATTTTGAGGTAAGATTTTGCTATGTAGCCCAAGCTGGCTTTAAATTTGCAATCCTACTTCCTCTACTTCTAAATGCTGGGGTTGTGCCAGCTGGCTGGGCCACTATGCCCAGCGATAGCCTTTTCCTAAATACTTCATGGTCTCATTTAGCTTTCAGAATAATTCTACCGGAGGAAATTATTCCCCACCATCTTATAGCTGAAGAGAGGAACAGAATGAGACAGACTACACAGAAAATATGACATGTGGAACACAAAATAATACTTTACCTTTTATAAAATATGTATTATCTCCTATATGCCTGCAAATTTAAGATATTATCAATTTTTTCCTCCATTTTACTTGGTTTTATTGTAAGTAAGAATGAAAAATTCTCTTCCACCAGATAAGTGGCCCTTTTCTATAATGGTGGGGATACCTGACAGCTTGGGGTCAGTGTGATAGCTGGACTTGGTGGGGACTGTGAAGACAGGAAAGGCTCTTTCCAGCTCATCCCCATGACTCTCAGTGAAAGCAAAGCCCAGGGTAGCCCTATCTTCTAAGCTTTCAATTGAAACAAATAATCCATATCTTTGAAATTTCCCCAAATTTAAAATTAGCTCACACTGAAAATGCATTATGTCAGCCAAATAAAATGTGACTATAACACGCATGAACTCAAAATAAAGGAAAGGCTTCTGAGGTGTGACTGGAGAGGTGCAGAGAAGGCCAAGGAACAAATGCAGAGGACTTTGAGACCCTGCACAGTAACCCAGTGAAGACAGAATACTTGGAGAGGTTTCAAGTATAGACACAAAAGGTCACATTTGTCATGAGGTGAAATGATTCTATTGATGTCTAAGTGGCAGAGCTCTGCTCTGAAACCCATATACCTCTAATAGGTTTTCCTTTCGAAAGACTGCATGTGTCTCCCTTAATTCTGAGCTTTTTAAGTCTACATGTTATGCCTGCCAACACATTTATTACTCTTTTTCCTTCCTAGAAGGACTCACTTAGTTTCTCTCATCTCCTCAGGACCAGCGAGTCAGCATCTGTGATAATGTGAACCAGGTTTTCATGTCCAGGAATAGGCAGAGTCTTCAGGTTGGACTGATTTTGCTGATGAACAGCTAGCTGGTCTGAACCCTCAACCCCAAGACAAGGCTTCTGATCCAAGCCAAATCCAGGCTGGCAAGAAAACACTTTAAGGTGGTAGCAGCAGAGAGCTCACCTGTTCCACAGGTGGTACAGTCCAAAGGCCCATTTCCTTGGCATTGCTGGCAGGTGTGATGGCAGGGATGACACTGCTTCTTAAATTCAAATTTCCATGAGGGACAGGTTAAAACACAGCGGCCATCATCAAAAACCCTGGAGGAAAGCAGGTGTATAGAATGTATCAGGGTGACTTTGCAGAGGCACCCAGAGAATCTGAACATGCAGTATGCATGCTTTGCTGTACAGCTGTGGCTTTACTGTCCCAGGAATGAGAGAGGGGCCTGGGACTTCGAACTTGAGAAATGTTAGTCACATACATACCCATCCTTGGCCCAAGATGTGGGTCCAATAGCAGGCAAACCAGAAACTGGCTGGGGATCCCATACTGGGACTGGTCCAAGTAACCTGACTTGTGGGGCTTAAACCCATGCTACAGGCTTTAGCCCAACCCAACCAACCAATTGCCAGACAGTTTCTGACCTTTCAAGATATCAAATGGGCTTCTGAAAGCAAAGGCCTTGGAGAAAACATTCTTTCTGGTTATCAACAGGCCAACTTGCCTAGGGACATTCCAGGTCTAAGTGTCCTGGAAGGCTAGAATGAAGCACCATTCTAAAGGCTAGATACTACTTACAAACTTGGCACACATGCTCAATGAACATAGATTTATTGGCTGATACGTGGGGTACCTCATGTTTTCTGATCACATCTGCAAACTCCTACAAAGGCCCTGCAGGTAAGTTAGCAAACGGTCTTCTAAAACCTTTGGTTTTATATATGTACGATATATATCACAGTGACATTGCTAATATTTTCATGAGCTTGTTTCAAAGTAATCATAAGAGCAGATGGGATTAAATCAATTGCAGCCAAGCATTCTGCTGATCAAATACATGAAGGAATCAGACAGGTAATGTGGATCGATGAAGTGAGGCAGAGGTCCACCTTCATTCTTCCTCATTTAGCAGGGCTTGGGGAAGGCTGCATTTCGGACAAGTTTTTAGGTGGTGCTTAAGTGCTGATCTAGAGAGCACACTTTTTCCTAAAACAAACACATTGTTTTAGCTCCCTTCTTAATCTCTTAAAATAGACAGCAATTACCCTTGAGAGCTTGTGTATTCAGGCAAATCAGGTGACCTTTCCTTTATTAACATGCAGACGACATGGAATTTAGTTAGCATATTTAATTAACCAATAACCTTTCATTTCTTCCACAGTAACAAAAAGTCAAACATTTGAAAGCCTTTGACAAATTCTGCTTTCCTTTTGAAAAGCTACTGTGTTGTATAAAGCAGCCTTCCTTGGAGAGAGGATCACAACTCTTCAACTTGGACACTACTGGAAATGCTCTCTTACACAGAAAGCACACTGTCAAACTATGTTTTATTTGTTATTTTGTTTTATATACATGCTTTAATAGTTCATATTAATGAAGTATAGTTTCAGCCATGCATTTAAAATTTCTGACCATATCAAGGGGATTGTTATTTCCATCTCCTTATCAATTTCTTTATGTTTGAGTCTTCAAACCCCCCTTTTACATCTTCATAAAATATGGGTTTTGAACTGTAGTCACTCCCCTGTGTTGGGCCAGAACTTGTTCCTCTTGTGTTTTGACACCCATTGTCCACCCTCCCCAGCCTCCAGCAAACACTAGTCTACATTCAGTATGACTATTGTCAGTTTCCTTCTCTGAATGAGAACATGCAGTATTTACCTTTCTGGATCTGACTAATTTCATTTAACACAACATCCTTCACTTTCATCTACTTTACTGCATATGTTGAATTTCAATCTTCTTCATGGATAAGCAATATTCTATTGGGTATGTATACATATTTTTAAAAAAATTCATTCATCTATGGATGGGTACCTAGGTTGGTTACATAGTTTAGTCATTGTGAATGGTACTGCAATTATCATGTGTGCATTTCCTTGGTACACTGTTTCCATTTCCTTTTGTGGCTGGGTCCTTTGAAGAGTGTGCTTTGAGAACTGCCTTCTGGATTACTGTGCATTTTGCTGAGTGATTCCTGTGGAATGCAGGGGACACTAAACTGGTACCTTTGGGCATGTCCTTGGAGAAGTGCTTATCAGGTGTAGGTTACCTGAGCACATGGCAGGTGTGACATTACCACTTGGCTTAGGAGCTGAGGGGACAGCAAAGAGGTTTTCTTCTTTATCTCCTCACTTCAATCTGGACACTAGACAACAGGCCGGATGGAGGCTTCCATCAACTTGTTCCTGGATGACATCCATTGCTTTAGATCCAGAGTCAAACATGAACTGGGGAGTGGGCCCCTTCAGTTCCCGGTTTTGAGGAAATTTGATGAGATAAGACATTCTAAGTAGTATGTGACACACAGTCTTCCATCTTGTCCTTTCCCACACCTGAAAGTGCACTTGCATCCATTTGGAAATTGAGACTCAAGTCACAGCCTCACACAGAAGGCCACTTTGCTCTTGACTCCTCAGATCCCCAGATACTGGTCACTATACCAGGAGCCACTACTTCTCCGTAGTAGAGAAAAGACACTTTGCTCTATGACAGTAGAAAATGGAATTGATGGAAATTTTCTTTTAAGTGTTAAGTTGTCTCTGTGGTCACCAGCCAGAACTACAGAGGAACCTCTCACTCGCACGTGCTCTTGACCTCTGCTTAGACAAGGGCCCACTGTAGTTCCCATAAGAGCTCACAACAAGAAACCAAGGGATAGGAAGCTGGGCAGAGACTGTCACACTTGTAGTAAATATTCTGGAAGTCCCCATCACCAGAGCAGGGAGAGAATAAGATGTGATCCATAACAGAAGACCTTCAGAGGTAGCTGGGCCTCTGTGCGCCGTGCTGACTTGGTCTAATTAAAGTCACCACAGAGTCAGTTCATATAGCTTCTGGGTACCTTCATGCTTTAGCAGAATGAAACCTGAAACAGGCTTCCTCACCCCCTGTATTCATTGAAGCACAACAAATAAAATGTTTCAGGCTGTGTAAGAGCAGAAGTAACTTCAAAAGATTTGAGTTTGTTGACACTGGATTTCAGGACTGGGCTGGGAAATGAGTTGGAGCAAAATAGACCACAGATTTCCCAAGCTGTGTATGTTACATACAAGGCCAACAGGAGCTTGCTTCATTCATTTCTAATTGTCTTTAAGGAGCTAAACAGAAAGTTTATAAAGAAAAAACACAAGATGCAAAAATGACTTCTGGATTTCTGGTTTTCAGCTGGGGGTGGTGGCTCATATCTCTAATCCCAGCACTGAGCAGGCTGAGGCAGGAGGATTGCCATGAGTTCAAGACAGTCCTGGGCTATATAGTGAGATCCAGGACAATGTGGGCTACAGAATAAGATCCTGTCTCAAAACAGCATCAACACACCAACAAAAATAAATTTTAAAAACTCCAACTTTTGGTAAATCAACTTCAGGGTTGAATTCTTTTATTTTCAAATTTTTATTATAGGGGCTGGGGAGATGGCTCATCAGTTAAAGGCACTTGCTTGCAGAGCTTGCTGGCCTGGGTTCAGTTCCCCAGTACCCACTTTTAAAGCCAGAAGCACAAAGTGGCTCATGGCATCTGGAGTTCGCTTGCAGCTGCAAGGGGCTCCAGGGTGCTCATTCCCACCTCTCTCTCTGTGTGCTTGCAAATAAATAAATAAAAATAAGTAACCCTTAAAACATTTTATTATGGGAAACAATCTAACAGGTATAACTACATATATTTAGTAATCAATATTTAGAGGTGTAGTTATTTTATGTAAAAATGTATATATGTGCATTCCTAAAATGTATGATATATACATTGAATTATTATTTTATTATGTAAGATATATACATGCATAAAAAAAGACAAGAGTGATTCCCACCCAAAGTATTCATTGCTCAGCTTCAACAATCATCAATACCTGGCCAATCTTCCTTTACCCTCACAGTTTTACTTCCCTCTCCTTCGGCATTGCATTGAAGCAAGCCTGCAAGTGAGATGCTAACCTTCTTCTAGCAGGTGAAACCTCTTGGATGACCATCCTTTTCACCAGAGCTAAAGGTATCCCAAGGTGTAAGCATGAAAGAAGCCAGGATAGACAGCTTCCTTGGTGACTATCTCACCCGTCGTCTGTCCAGGTCCATCTTCAGTGTTCTCTGCCCTGCTGAAACTGACACCACTAAATTTTCACCCCAAACTCAATTACCATCACTTGAAGGTGGCTGAAAGTTAGTTTCAGACAAGGGTAAATGTTAGCTGGAGATCTGAGGGCAAGATGAGAGAGACTTGGGTATGCACTCCAACCCTGCTTCCTCCTTTCATGGCTTGGCAGAGACTCTAGGGCTTGTCAGATGCCCCTCTTCTATGAGTCCAGCTCTTGCTTCAGATTTATAGTGGTAATGTTTTCCTACTATGGCTTGTGTTGGATCCCTTGACTGTGGCCTCAGCAGCTGGGAGAGTCCTAAACAACAGCCCTTGCCTCTAACTCAGAGCTTAATGTAAAGCACGCACTCTTGACATCCTCGGATGGAGCTGACTCTACTTGCTGTGGGGTGCCTGTGTCCTCCAAGATTCCTGCCAGGAAAGCTAATCCACAATGCAACGAGGTTGGGAAGCAGGGCTCAGTAAGAGGTTATTGGGATGAGGAATCTTATCCTGTGGCTGGAAATGTGGGAGTGAGTTAGCTATAAAAGTACTCTCTTACGCTCTTGCCTTCCCTCTTCTTCAGTGGGATGGCCCAGCACAAAGGCCCAGTGCCATGTCCATAGGTTTCTCACCCTCCAGGACATTCAGCCAAAGTGATCTTATTTATAATTGATTCAAGCTAAAGTATTGTGTTAGAGCAGCAGCACAAAACGAGACCAGACATCTATCCAGGAAACACTTTGGACAATATTTTACAAAGTACTTTTCATTCTTTCAAGAACAAATAACTCAAAATCACCATCTTTTCCAATAGTTTTTTTTTTTTTTCATCTCTTCAACTTTCTTTAAGGAAATACCAGAGAAATAAGAAGTCGGGTAGTTCATTGCCATGCTATCCCTTTTTTGGGCATATTTACATGTAATTGACACCAGAGAAGAAAGATGTGGAGAAAAAGTGAAATTCTGGAGTGAGCAAGAGAAGAAATCCTTCTTGGGGATAAGTAGTTTCTCAAGACACTCTGGTCCAAGATCTAGGTACACATGTTTCTTCAAAAGCTAAAGCTCTGGCGTAAGCAAAACCATGGAAATGTCCCAGCAGAGTGACCTCTCCTCTTGCACCAATGGGCCTAGTTTCCTCCCATCTTCCCTCCCTCCCTCCTTTCTTTGCTGCCTTCCTTCTTTCTTTTCTTTTTCTTGTTGATACAAGATGTCCCCATGTATCCCATACTAGCCTCCAACTTGAGATCCTGTTTAGCCCTGCTGTGGATGTGTGTTAGCGTTACACACATACCCTATGCCTAGAGTTTTTAAGCAGCCATTGACGGTGGTAGAACTGTTTTCTCCTTTCTCATTTCTGTAGAGCCACGGGCAGTCATGACCTCTGCAGTGCACACCAGTGAGTGTAGTTGCCTCACTCACTCACTAACCGAGTGCTAAAGTACTTCTCCAGTTCAAAGATGTCCAGACATGTAATAGAATTTAATTATTGATAGCTGTCTGAAAGCAGAAAAATTTCTTCTGTTGAGTAGGAGTGGCGATTTTAAGTCTTTGTCCAGACATTGGAAGAGGGATGCATGTACAGAAAGAGATTGGATTCCATTCATCAACGTGAAATCAAAGGCACCATCTTCATCTGGGTTTAGAAAACTGGTCCTTCTGGAGGTTATTGGCCCCATGTGGGAGGAGGCTGCAGAGGTACTGTGGCCAGACGCAGAACATGTTTCATAGTCATGAGTTTGGTTCTGCTTCCTATAGGCCCAGAGGGTGCCACTAAAGTGGGAAACACCTCCTCTCTCTCCATCCTGCCCCCAGGAGATGCCACTCACCTTGTCCTGGGGCAGCTGATGCAGTCTTCCGGGCTTGGTCCCCAGCACTTGGCACATGAAGCTTCACAGATCTGGCAGCTGCCTTGCTCATCAGCGTATTCTCCTGAGGAAAAAAAAATCCAGGTGTCAGCTTCCTTCCATGTGGCTGGCAGTCAGCCTGACCTGAGTGCCTTGTGGCCTGAAAGCCTGGAAATATTGTGCAAAGAAAAGACCCTAAAGGGCTTTGATGACCAGTCCAGTGTTCTGACCCCTGTTGTCACACCCCTGGGCTCACAAGCAACTGCCCCATTGCCAGAGGCCCCAGAAGTTGAAATCAAATATTTATGAGGCAATAACATGATTTTGGATCCACTCAACATGTGTTACTGATTTTATAAGTAGGGAAGTACAAGGAGTTTTCTTCCAGACCTTTGTCATGAGTTCCTGCTGCCGGTCACAGCCTTGGGCCTACAGGGGCCCCAGCTATGGCTATGGATTCAAGCAATGGCCAGGACCTGTTCAACTTTTATCTACCACATTGGAGAGGGAAGGACTATGGTTTCTGGGCAAGAATGGGAGTTGAGTCTTGACTAACATTTGGTAGACATGGGCTACATGTTATCCTGAAATATTTTCAGTAAAGGGATGGCCAGGAATTCTTCCTTCAGCTGGAAAAGTTGTTTATCCTTTGGAAGAGTGCACATCTGACCTTGCCATTGAACTCAGCATAGCCCCACAAAGTTCTCCTAAACATTTAGGAAAACACTCTTAGGGCAAAGGTGATGCACAGGGAGCCACCTCATTAAAGGTGAACATCAAAGACAGGCTAGCACCCATTGACTCCAGCCGGCCATCCACATCACATTCTTCCTCCCTTGCCATGGTTGAAAAGAAAAAAAAAATAGCTTTTTATCCCAGAAGAATCCAAAGTCATTGTTTCCTTCCTTCCTTCCTTCCTTCCTTCCTTCCTTCCTTCCTTCCTTTCTTTCTTCTCTCTCTCTCTTTCTTTCTTCTTTCTCTCTGCCTGTCTCTTTTTCTTGGCGACATATCATGCTCAGAATAAAGCAGAGTTTCAGATTTGTCAGAGCCATCCCCTGTACTATATCTCACACCATCCCCAACTTTGACAGCTATTCAAACATCTGAACCTTGTCAATCTGAGATCCAGCTGGCGTGGTGAGGTAGGATGACCCACCCACGGCTTAATAAGGTCGCCTCACTGTTCCTCTAAGATTTATGTCTGGCTTTACAGTAGTTGCATTAAAAAAGAAAACTATGAAAACATGTTTGATGCCTGAGAATGGAGGAAAATCCATACCTTTCCCTCCCAGCTTAACTGAGCACGTAGAGTTAGGAAATGTAAGCCTTCCAAACATAAATCTTTCACTTGTTTAGAATCAGCCCACATAAAAACAAAGTGTCAGAGTTATGTCTAACACAGCAGAAAGTGCCTTCCGTGTAGTTATTCTATTAGTTTTGCTAAATGAGGGGGAAAGGACATGTTCTGAACGATGCAGACATCTCCTAGCAGCATGACGTCCTAGTTGATAGCAGCCACTGTGAACCAGGAGTCTGATGGGACAGTGGTTCTTCTCTTGGGAGGCAAGGTCTGGGCTTCCCCATCAGGGACTCTGACTGCAGAGATGGGGGTGATATCTGTCTGCCCAAGTGGTCAAATGGTGACTGAACTCCAGCCCTAGTGTGTCTTATTGTGCTGTGCTTGCTAGCAGGCTGTCTCCAACTCTATGGGGAGCGTCTTCTAATTCACGCAAAGGTGTCCAATGGACTAGTTGTCTAGATTGTTAGCAGTCCCAAAGCAGAGATTCTAGGACTTCTGACTAGCAGGAGTGATTTAATAGAGAACTACTAAATATGCTCCCCCACACCCTTTTTGGTATGTTTTGAGGCAGGATCTCACTCTAGCCCAGGCTGACCTGGAACTCACTCTGTAGACTCAGGCTGGTCTTGAATTTACATCGATCCTCCTAACTCTTCCTCCCAAGTACTGCGATTAAAGGCGTGTGCCACCATGCCTGGTTTCCCTTTCTCTGGCTTAGGCCCCATCTCTTACACACTGCCCTTGCTGCTCTGTTGTAGAAACCACAGCTAGTTGCGCAGTGAACTAGAAGAGCAGAGAACTCAGGGCAGGCCCGGTCGGAAGTAGACTTTGCTTACAGGGATCAACACAATTTGTGCTTACAGAGTTTCAAAGGATATATTATAAGCCGGGCATGGTGGCACACTCCTTTAATCCCAGCACTCAGGAGGCAGAAGTAGGAGGATGGCTGTGAGTGTGAGGCCAGCCTGAGACGACAGAGTGAATTCCAGGTCAGCCTGGGCTAGAGTGAGACTCTACTTCAAAAAACCAAAAACCTTCTAACCAACCAAACAAAAAGCTATATTCTACTAGAAGAGGAATGGAGAACGTCAATGACCTCAAACCTACAACGTATTCTAGAAAAGTTTCTCCATTCATTTCATTCACTCCATGAGCATGTTCTCAATATTTACATCCATGCCAGGCACTAGGTGAGATTCTTAAATATACAAATATATAAATTTAAAAGACTTTGTCCTTGGGTTTTCAATGAGTTTTGTTTTGTTTTTGAGAGGAATGATATTTGAGTCAACAGCTGTGAAACTAATGTTAGCCGGAAGCCTTCTGCTTCCTCACTGTAAACACCAAGCTCATAAAGGGGGAGCCAGATATGGTGGCATACGCCTTTCATCTCAACGCTTGGGAGGCAGAGGGAGGAGGGTCACTATGAGTTCCAGGGGACTACAGAGAAAGTTCCAGGTTAGCCTGGGCTAGGCTGAGACCAGACCTTACCTAAAAAAAAAAGCAAAACAAAACAACAACAACAACAAACAAACAAACAAACAAAAACCCAAAGGGGACAAGAGAAAAAAACAAAGCGAAAGAGTTGTTTTGCCTTGTGGCTGACCCCTGCAGAAACAGCCAGAGTGGATAATCCTTCCAGCCCTTCATCTTCGTCCACCTTCATGGCCACGGTGTAGCAGGTCTGAGGCTAGGCTCTGTTAAGTCCAAAGCCCCTTAGGAGGTTCTGACCGTTGTCCCGTGTCCACAGCCGAAGTCCTTGCGATCACGGGTGAGCCTTGCGAGCTCAAGCAGCGGCAATAGGGCCTTCCTGCAAACTTCATTTATTTATTCTACTTGTTTTTATTTTATTTTTTAAAATACTAAAGAAAAATTTTTAGACAGAGTCTCACTTTGCAGCTCAGACTGTACCGAACCTCACTGCCTAGACCAGGCTGCCCTTGAACTTGGGACCCTCCTGTATCCGTACTAACATAACTTGAAGTTTTTATGTATTTATCTATGAATTAAAAAACATGTGTGTTTTCCCGTGTGAATGTGGGTGCATGCACGTCACAGAGTGTGCGTGGAGTTCAGAGGACAGCCTCCAGCCTCAGTTCTCCCTGTCAACCTTGTTTTGCAGCCATCTTCCTGGCTGTTTGCCTGGCTCGCTGGTCTTCAGGCTTCTCCTGTCTCCCTGCCGTCTCTCTGGAGGCGGGCTGGGATTACAGACACTGGCTTTACATGGGTTCTGGAATCCAGACTTGGGTGCATCAGGAGTTTTACCCACTGACCCATCTCCCTGGCCCTAGCTTGAAACTTCTAAATCTCAATTTCCCCTCCTCATCGGTTTCGATGATCTAGGAGGAGGCACCTAGACATTTAGATCTTCCTTGACTATGCTTTATCCTGATCTGCTCAAACATTGTGACCTCTCTTCATCAGCCACAAAGGGCTACCTTCGATATAATGACCGTTAAACGTTCTCTCTCTCCAAGATTTTTTTATGGTGAAAAAACAAATTATTTATAATTAGCCAGCTGCACTCAGTTTAGGTGATCCCAGTTTTGTGGGCACCATCCAGAGTCATAATCAGGAGCCAGCCAAACACGTGCGTCCTTCTCTCCATCAGGCCTGATCAGGGTATTGACTTTGGCCACATGAATGTCACAGTTTCTTCACAGGCTCTTTGATACGGTGCTTTGTTGGCCTTGATGTCCAATGTGGAGGTCAGGGAACTTGATAACGGCATAGTGGTCAAGCTTGTTTCTCTGGGTTCTTCCGAGGGTCTCTAGGTGGCCTCCAGAGGCACTGGGCTCCTCCTCTCTGGAGCTGGGTAGGCCTTCCAGCTCTGCCTTCTTGGCTTTCAAAACCTTTGCTTGGCTTCTGCTTTGGGGATGGGGGAGCAGGAACCTCCTTTGCTTTTGGCACCATCTTGGCAAAAAGCTCTCTCCAAGATTTTGAAAACATGATCCAAACACAACCTTTTCATGTCTGATTATGATTTTACATTATCCACCTCCAAAAAATACTTCTGCCTAAGCTCTCTCTCTCTCTCTTTTTAACATCTATATTATGAGCAAGCAAAGAAGCAGGGTCCCGTATGGCTAATTCATAAATATTAAATTTTGGTTAACCCTCCTCCACACTCTTCTCTCCTCCATCCCCTCCGCTTAAACCACACCCCCAAGGATTCTGTCCCTCCCCTTAAACTCTCTCTTCTCTTCCCTCCCTCATATGTACCCAAAGAATCCCCCTTAAGACTGATCACTTCTTGCATTCTCCACTTGGGCTGCGCCAAATGTTCATACTTGCTTTGAAAGAGACATCACTGAACCTGCTGATAAGATATTTGAGTTCCCTCTGCTTGCTTTTTTTCAATGCTAAAATTCATCTCCATCTTCTTTTTGGCTCTCCTCTTGTCACCTGCCTTTTCGAAAAGCGTCTCTCTCCTCCCACCCCTGACAATTCTCCATTGGCTGGTGGTCATTTTTTCACAGGAGTTTTCTGGCCAGCCGCTCTGTCTTCAATCTCTTCTTTATATCCCCATTGTTGTAGGTAGGATCTACAGTTTCTCCCCCTAATCTAAACCCTTCCGCGAAGCCTTGTCCTTCCATAATAAATGACTCTTCAAGTTTGTTTTTCTTCCCCTCCTGTTACTTGGAAACAAAATGGAGACAATTTCATGACCTTGAAGCTTATGTAAGAGAGTCAGCGAAGGACAGCTAAACGGCTCAACCCTCTCCAGTCTGCATGCCTCTTCACTTCAGAGCAAGCTCTGGCTTTAGAACAGATGACAATAGAGGGACCTGCCCCAATTCCCATATTTATGTACATGTCCAATTAGTTACATAAACAACTGCCCCCAGCCTCGCAGCAGGCACAGATTTTCCACTGCACATTTGGAGCCGAAGAAGGCAGATTCCAAGGACACAGGGAAGTTGCTTTTCCCCCACTTTGCTTGTTGGAGCAGCACATTCTTGTCATCTGTCTTCATTGCACAATGAAGTTGAATGTTTATGACAGGCGTGATATACAAAATTCTTAGAAAAAGCCACTTTTACCAGAGACTTCAGGAGCCAGTATTTTGTTCTCCACCTCATCCTACAAGCTCTTCCTTCTGGCACCTTCATCTGTTATTATGTCTGTCCTGTGATCAGGACTTTTCTATACCTATCCTGTACCCTATTCCTATCTCATCTGACTCCGAGTGGCTCTGAGGAAGTCAGGTCATGTGGGGAGGTTCAGTTTAAATGAATACTTATCAATTTAAAAGATGTCCTAGTCAGTGGCTCGCTCTGCTTGCTTCATTCCTTGATAAGGTTGAAGAATTTTATTCCTAAATTTGGATTCCGAAGAAATATTCCAAGGTCATCCCGAACAGGTGAATGTGCATTACGTCATCACATTTCCAATACACTCTTGAGACATAACAATAGCTCTTAGGTTTGCATGGCCAGAGAACTAACTCTCTCTCCTTCTCTATCTGTCTTTTCGTTTTTCCAGATAGGGGCCCGCTCTAATAGTAGCCCAGGCTAATCTGGAACTCCCTCTGTAGCCCAGGCTGGCCTCAAATTCACTATGGAAGACTGGAGATATGGTTCAGTAAGGCACTTGCTTGCAAAGCCTAATGACCCAGGTTTGATTCCCCAGTACCCACATAAAGCTAGGTGCACAAAGTGGTGGATGTAGCTGGAGTTCCTTTTCAGGGGCTGGAGGCCCTGGCATGCCCATTTTCTCTCTCTCCTCTTTGTCTTTCTCTGCTTGCAAAGAAATAAAATTTTAAAAATTCTCTATGTCATGGACCATGGCTTTGACTCTGATCCTCCTGCCTCTACTCCAAAGTTGTAGGATTATAACTATGCTCCACCATTTCCAACTCAAGAACTTAATTTCTCCTAAAGAACTCTCTAACGGAAATATTATTTCTTTACTGATTTAATCTTAATATATTATAGAATTATATAAATGCAGACCCTTATAAATTAGTAAACACATAAGTAGATAATGAAATGCATTTAAAACAACATTGTAAGGAGAGTATATCTCTCATCCTAACCCCTGCCAACTCTCCATTCACTGGTAGCATCTTCTTTTCTCTGGAGTTTTCTGGCCAGTCTCTAAATATATACCCTTATATAACATATTCCCTTATATAATATATAGCCTTATAATTTAATAAACACATAAGTAGATAATAACTTGCATTTAAAAAAAACTTTTTAAGGCAAGTGACTAATAAGTGGGGGAATGAACCAGCGGTGGGAATTCAGGAGCGTGATGTTTATCCAGTTATTTCACTGAACAACCTTGAGAATTGAATTCTCTGTAGACCTCTGCATGAGGCCTGTTTATGTGCCTCATCACTCAGATGCCAGGAACCATAGTGTGACTTTTTTAATGAATAATTCTACAACCCCAAGTGTTAATTAAATAATTCTATCTCTTTGCATGGGACACCAATACGTAGCTTCCAATTTAAAATACCATTGTGTAAAGATAATTTTCATGAAAAAGAAGCATGCAGTTGTTACTTTATGCCAACTCCAATAAATGCTTAGCAATACTTTCAACTAATTATATGCTAATGAAAGAAGTCAGTTTTTAAAGCCTCATTAAGCTGAAATTTTATAACAAGGCTCAAAAAATGAGGCCATCAACTGAGACTGCCCATCTTTCCTTTAAGTCTGTATGATCCTTCAGTCTGAAAAGAGAGGGGCTCTGAAAGCAGCTGTAACCACCTTGATGACATTATGTGAAGTGAAATCATCCCGTCACCAAAGGACAAGTATTTTATGAGGTCCCCAGACTAGTAAGAGCTTCAAAGACAACACAGAATGCTGATTTCCAGGGAATAGAAGAGGACCATGGAGAGTTATTCTCTGGTGGGTTTAGAGTTTCAGTTGGCAGATGGAAAAGTTCGGGAGATGAATGGTGAGGAGGATGGTCACACAGCAGTGTTAGTGTACATGGTGTCACAAAATTGAACTATACAGAATACACCTCTTAAACTTTTCCATATATATATATATGTATATATATATATACACACACACACACACACACACATATATATATATATATATATATATATATATATATATATATATATATATAACCACAGTTTTAAAAGTATACCCAGTGAGCCTGTTCCTTAGTAGCCAATATTTGCTATTAACCAAACTCAGGGTTGTCTGCCATTAGGGGAGGGTTAAAAAAAGCATCAGTCATCTTGGGGTGCCGATCTGTTGAACTGAAATGGGAGTAGATGGATACATGAATAGAACCTGGCGTCTGGGAGACATCTGGTTTTTCCCCTTCTCAAGAGCAGCCACGGGCAGAGAGAACACACACAGCTTGAAGAGGGTTGTCCATGCCGATAGCCTGGATGTGTCTGTGAGACCCACTCTCTCTTACTGTCTCAACAGCTCCTTGGTATCTCCCACATGGACTTTTTGAACTGACAAGGCCTGCCCTTCCTGGTGCCAGGTTTTCTTCTTCTCAGGAACGGGCATAGAGCTGCGTGATGCGTGCAGACGCTTGGTATGCTGCTCTGGCATGTCCACCATTGGCACTCCAGTGGGTCATAAATTGTGGACCCAGAACACACGCAAATATTTAGCTTCCTTTAGCTTGCATGTTGTTCGAAGAGCAGAGCTAAGCATTGACCCTTTTAGTTTCCACCCTTGTTTGAGCCTTGACCACAGTCTGAGGGCTAAGAGAATGTATCCAAAGTGAAGTCTTGGCTGACCCACCTGAATACAGTCGTGATGTTGTAATCACACAAGCTCCCATTCATCGATACTTGCCATATGACAAGGGCTGTACTATTTAATATTTCATCCATACAAAACCCCTTTTATGAATGAGCAAGGGTCTTGCATAAATTCATTCAGCTAGGCAAGTGACAGTTGGACTGTGCTTTAGGTCTGTCTGAGCCTAGCCCCTGCTCCTTCCACAACATTCCCCATGCAATGTATAGATTCCCCTTTCAGTGTTCCAAGTTGTTTTGATTTTTACACAAAGAACTGAGAGCATGACTCACCTAAGCCGTTTAGTGAGGTAACAGCATCCTAAAGGAGTTCACTGTGAAAATAAATGGCCACTGAGCAGGTACACTGCACACATTGAATTTACTCAGTGATTCAATATGTCCTCCAAATTTATTTTCTATGATAAAATAACCACCATTCATTAAAAAGCAATTTTGTATATCAAATAAATTGAGTTTTACAAGCAGTCTGTTCTGCTCATTAAGCAATAATCTCCTAAGTGGAACTAAAACTACGTATTTTATTAATAAAGTAAGTTGGTCATCACTCTAGATAGGGAGTTTTCTTTTTCTTTTTAATTTTTGTCATATGTGTGTATAGAGTCTGATTGATGATCCATGTTACACACACACACACACACACACACACACACACACACACACACACACACAAGCACGCTGGGGCCAGAGAACAATGGGGTTCCATCTGCTGCTCTTCCATGGTGCTTCCTAGAGCTGGATGGTTTCTCACTGAACCTGGAGCTGCTGTGTTTTCAGTCAGATGTCTGATCTGGGAGCCCCTGGAATTCTCCTGCCTCCACCCCCACAGGATTAACGTCACAGGTATGCATAGCCGTGCCAAGCCTTTTACATGGGTGTTCTGGATCACACTCATGCTTGCTTGGCTGCAGAGCCATCTCCCCAGCCTCCTTTGTTTTTTGAGCTCAGAGCCTTAAACATGCACAGACAAACATTCTACCCCTGAGTCATACCCCCAGCCCTGGACAGGACTTTCTATGCTGCTTAAATTCCATCTAAAAATAAAATAATTTTTTTTTTGTCTGAGAAACAGCTGAACCAGAATCATCTAATGTTTCTGGCCCCCAATTTGTGAAATTTACTACATGTGGAGGTTTCTGCTTATCTATCTTCCTTAGGAGGATTTGACATTGCCTTTGCACTAGTGAGAGCTTACTTTAAGGCCTAACATGAAGATGCTTGAGTTAAAATGACAAATATCACACAAGCTCACTTCTATGTACAGTCTATAGAAGTTGAACTTATAGAAGCGGAGGGTGGGGTGTTGGTTGCTAGGGCCTGTGTCATGGTTTGATACAGGTGTTCCCCACAAACAATTGAATGTGTTCTGATCGATCCTCAGCTGATGGCAATTCAGGAATTAGAACCTCATTAGAGCTGTGTTGTCGGGGGTGGGCTTATGGGGTTATAAGCCAGCTTCCCCTTGCCAGTGTTTGGCACACCTTCCTGCC
>PVHP010030371.1:0-21612 GCA_004024765.1 Zapus hudsonius | reverse complement strand
CATTAGGATGCTATTATAATGTATAGTGGAGGTGAAAATATTTCTGGTTTGTACCAGGGTAAGAATGGTTGGATTCAATATATATTCCAAAGACCAAAGGAAAAAGAATGATTCTCAGAATGGTTTTAAAAATAATTTTATTTGCAAGCAGAGATGGAACACACACACACACACACACACACACACACACACACACACACACACAGTGCCAGGACCTCCAGCTGCTGCAAAGGAACTACAGATGCATGCACCACTTTGTGCATCTGGCCTTCTGTGCTGGGAAATCTAACCTGGGCCCTTAAACTCTGTAGGGAAGCATCTCTCCAGCCAGCTTCTCAGAATTTTGGTCTAAGTAAGTGGGATCAAAGATGATACTTCACTCAGGAGGCAGAGGTAGGAGGATCACTGAGTTCAAGGCTATAGTGAATTCCAGGTCAGCCTGGGCTAGAGTGAGACCCTGCCTCAAAAAAGATGGTACTGTTTATTCTGCCAGGGTACACGGGAGGAGGTATGCATTGTTTTGGTGGAGAATAAATCAAAAGTTCAATTTAAGGTTAACTGTAAATGCCTATTATAAATCCGGATTAGAGCCCTCTCTGAGCCTCATCCATGCGATGAGCTAGAAAGTAACTGTGCAGAGAGAAGGCCGCCATGGACTCAGACCCGACGCTTGAACTCTTAGGTCAAGAAGGGGAGAAAGAGCCAAGGAAAGCCTGGAGGGTTCTAGTGACTTAAAGCCAAACTGGAGACTTCAGGGAAATGGAAATTCGAAACAGTGTTTCCAGAGAGGAGACTGTTGCAGAGCAGCATAAGGGTAGACTGAGAGCTCCCATTGGACAGGCAAGGAAGCAGGGAGGAAATGGGGGCGGGGGAGTGTACTTCTTTGGAGGAATTCTGCTACAAAGGGAACATTTGGTGGTATGCAGACAAGAGAGAATTTTTTTTTTTAAGGCAGCTAATGCAAATGCTTGTGTGGATACCTGTAGAATCCGAACCGGTGCTGGAATACCGTGGGGTGTTTTCTGTCGGTCTCCAAGCAGTCAAGGGCGTTGCACCAGCTGAGCTCTCTCCTGGCTGGGAGCTGGGTTTCGGAGGAGGAGACCCGGCATGCGGCCCCATCCGCGCCCCGAGGAGCCAAGGCTCCCCAGGTCCTCCCGCCCGAGGGCGCCCCGCTGCACAGAGAGGACTGGAGCCTCGGTTCACCCCGGAAATTCCTCTTCCCCCACCCAGGCGCCCAGTGGTCTAGGGGAGTGGGCGTGGCCTAGGTCGCGTGGGGAGGCGTGGCCTCGGTCGCGTGGGAGGCGTGGCCTCGGTCACGTGGAGGGGTTTTCAGGCCAATGGGAGCGGGTCACACTGCGCAGCTGTGGGTCTGAGTCAGTCGTGCGGAGGCGCGCGAGGGGAGCTGGTTGGTGTCCCGAGTTGGGGTTCCCCCAGACGCGGGGTGCGGCCCTGCCTCCGTCCCTCCCGCCACGCCTCGGTCCCGGTCCCCCGGCTCGGCTTCTCACTTCTAGCCATGGAGCGTCAAGTCCAGCGGCTGCGCCAGGCGTTCCGCTCGGGCCGGACGCGACCCCTGCGCTTCCGGCTGCAGCAGCTGGCGGCCGTGCGGAGGATGGTGCAGGAGCGCGAGAAGGACATCCTGGCTGCCATCGCCGCCGACCTGTGCAAGGTGGGCGGCCCGCCACCCCCACCCGGAAAGCGGCATTCCCGCCCTCTTTCCCACTCCCCGGGGCTCTAGTGTCTTCTGCCAAATGCTGGTTCTGTTCGTGCCCATTTTTCTGGCGCTTTTATAATCCCTTGCCTTCTGATGTGGAGGGGCTCTTTGGATATTCCGGATGCAATCATGTGGCAGCTCGATACAACGCAGAGTTTTCTCTCTTAACTCTATGGCTTCTATTTGTAGACAGTGTTTTGGAGGAAATTGTGTTTTCCTTCTTGATTTTTGTGTATGGTTAGACACCTGCTCCTTAAACTTTGGTGCCCCCACAATCACCTGGGATCTTGTTGCAATACAAATCTTGGTTCTGTCATTCTGGAATAGTTTGAATTTCAAATAAATCACGATGTGTCTTTTAGAAGGAAGCTTTGAGTAGTAAGGATTTTAAGTAGTGTTTGCAGCATAAATACATTCCCCCATGTTCTCTAGTGATGTTTTCAGTTACTCTTTATTTTTCAGCATTTTTATTTATTTGCATGTGTTTGCGCTCACACACCAGGGTCTCTTGCCACTGCAAGTGAAAGCTAGATGTTTGCTGGCCTAGGTGCTAGGTAGTTAAACCCAGGGCTGCATGCTTTGCAAGCAGGCACCTCTTACTGCTGAGCCATTCCCCCAGCCTTGGTTTTCTTTATTTATTTATTTTGTAAAACTTTTTTGTTCCATGAATAAGAAAACTTTCTTCTGGATTTATGATTCTGCCTTCCCCAATTAAGGAGGGTTTCAAGGCATGGTAACAGTAGTAGTAGTAACTGTAAAATTCCCTTCAGAGTACTTTTGGTGGAGAGGGACTGTGCTATTAAATAAACAAGATGGGATTATTAAGATTCAAAAAGCCTTAGCCAGGCATGGTGGTGCATGCCTTTAATCCCAGCACTTGGGAGGCAGAGGTAGGAGGATTGCCATGAGTTCAAGGCCACCCTGAGACTACATAGTGAATTCCAGGTCAGCCTGGACTAGAGCTAGACCCTACCTCGAAAAACAAAAAAAAAAAAAAAAAAAGAAAGAAAGAAAAAGAAAAAGCCTATACATCATCTTTCAGTCTGTAAGCATCAAATATTTTATGTATGTATGTGGTTATAATATATAGACTTGCTGAGGAAATACAGTAAGCCAGGCTTGGTAAACTCACACCTATAATCCCAGAACTGAGGAGGTTGAGGTAGGAGGATCGCCATGAATTCAAGGCCAGCCTGAGCTACAGAGTGAATTCCAGATCAGTCTAGGCAAGAGTGAGTCCCTGCTTTAAAAAGAAAGAAAAAAATGTTTGCGCCCTTGAGGATTTTAAACTTGTCTCAAAAGTAGAACATACAGTGAGTATAGGTCGGGAGAGATGGCTCAGCTGTTAAGGCACTGGCTTGAAAAGTCTGAAAGCCTGGGTTTGGTTTCCCAGTACGAACAGAAGGCCAGGTGCACAAAGTGGCGCATGTGTCTGGAATTTGTTTGCAGTGGCACTAGGTCCTGGTACACCCATTTCTCATATTCTCTCTCTCTCCTTGCAAATAATTCTTTAAATAAGAAGGTGAGTATAGTTATACACTAGTGTATCAAGGGTGAAATGTTAAGATGCAAATCAGAGCAAAAGCATCACTGCTATTGTATATACAGTGTGGTCAAGACAGGCTGTTAGTCAAGGAAGTGTTCCTGGAATAAGTAAGGTTTAAGCCTAGTTTTAAAAGGCTTGGATCACCAGAGGATTTAGAGGCATTGAACATTAGAGATAAGATATCAAAAGTATTGAGAATGTGGCTTGTGTAGAGCTTGAAGTGTTCAGAAAAAAAAAAAATCCAACAACAAACCAAATAGCCTGGCAATGCCAGCTCTACTGAAGGTGCTCCTGGCCTGAGGGTTTTTTGACACCTGGGCCAAGTATATTTTATTTGTTGTGTAAGATTAACTATGATTTTTTTTTAAATACCAGAGTGAATTCAATGCATACAGCCAGGAAGTCATCACTGTTCTTGGAGAAATTGATTTTATGCTGGAGAATCTTCCTGAATGGGTTTCTGCTAAACCAGTTAAGAAGAACCTGCTCACCATGTTGGATGAGGCCTATGTTCAGCCAGAGCCTCTGGGAGTTGTACTGATTATTGGTGCTTGGAACTACCCCTTCGTTCTCACCATGCAGC
Source organism: Zapus hudsonius (assembly GCA_004024765.1). Classification (NCBI taxonomy): domain Eukaryota; kingdom Metazoa; phylum Chordata; class Mammalia; order Rodentia; family Dipodidae; genus Zapus; species Zapus hudsonius. The sequence goes on along the minus strand of PVHP010030371.1, from coordinate 17,772 downwards.
CTCTGGTGGGAGCCATAGCTGCAGGTCTGATGCCAGCTTCTGTCCTCATACCTTTTTAGAGGGTCGTAGTCTGTTACATTGGTTGTAAACTAAGGAGAGTGGGTCATTAAGTGCATTTACTTCGGTGGTTTGCCTTGATTGACACTAGCAGTGTGTTGAGAATTCACATGCATGCGATTTGTATGACTTGAAATACCTGCGGAATGATCCAGGAGAAAAGGCAGCTTAGTCAATTGTCCCAAGAGCGTGGAGTCTAGCATCTACATTCTAATGTGGTTTTAGTTGCTAGCTATTCTCTTAGACAAACTATTTGGTTTTGTGTGACTAGTTTCTTCATTCAGATAAAGGCTTTGGGAATCATTCTAGTTGGGTGCATAGCAAATCCCAAGAGATTAATTTCTTCCTTTAGAGGCTGCAGATCAACAACTTATGTTGCTAGAGCCTTGAGTGCTCAATAGTTTCAGGGCACAGAGGAAACTCCAAGAGCAGAAGTGCGAAGAAAGTGGTAGAAAGCTCAGGGAATGTGAAGGGCTGAGGGAGCCAGTGACCTGGAGATGAACAAGAACTAAGGAGTTAGCAATTGGGAAGGAGAGAGTGAAAGAAAAAATAAGAACATGAGAGGAGCCATTTGCTCATTATAAGGTAGAACAGATTTAAGAGCTGTAGGAATAATTAAACTTAGCCTATACTCCCTATGTGAATATCATTTTGTAGCCATTAAAGTTATTATGTATTAAATGATATTTTCCTGCTTTTCACTTTGTTTAGGAAATGCTGTGATTATTAAGCCTTCAGAACTAAGTGAAAATACAGCCAATATCTTGGCGAAGCTCCTCCCTCAGTATTTAGACCAGGTAAGAATATCTTGACCCATCTTGACCATATCTGTTGATTGTAAAAAAACATATTTTATTTTCCTGCTAGTGCCTGGTTAGAGAGATCTGTGTGCGGTTTCCTGAAGCTACCAACGGCAGCTCAATAAAAGAACTATATATGTGTGTGTGCTATGGACTAGCCCAGCAGTTATGGTTGCCTAATATATTTAGGACCATGGCTTTGTAACTATCCCTTCTATTTGTGCATCTTTTATTTGCCATTTTTAAGCATGATTTTAGGTGTGTTCATTTAGTGAATTAGTTAATGAGGGGCTGGTACTGAGTGGAGTGCTAGCATCTTTTTGTCACCCATCTCTTTTGTCCTAACAGAATAGCATACCATGTTATTACATGAGTGTCTTTACTTTTAGTAGGGCATGTTTGTGGCCTCCTGAACTAACTGGTGGATCCTCACTCTGGGTTCAATTGCAGGCATTTCAAGGCATCAAAGGCTGCATAGGGAAAGTGCTATCTTCAGTGTTGGGTGATTATCACTGTCTGATTCAGGGGTTCTCAAGTCTTCCCAGAGAGGAAGTGTAAGGTTAACTTGTGACTGCTGAGTTCCACATGCAGTTGTTGCAGAGCAGGGTCTTCATTTGGCTTTCATCAAAAGGCTTCTTTAAAATATCGTACTTATTGTACTTATTAAATTAGCATGTCCTTGAGGCTAACTCTGGCTCTTGGAATAATTTTGTTCCCTTTATTGTTACTATTGCTATGGAGCCCATAGAACACTTTTGTTCTAATAGCCATGGTTAATCCACTCCAGAAGGATGAAAAAGAAAATAGCAAGGTGTCGTGGATTCTGTAGGACCTGGAGCTAGAAGATGGAGAATTAAGGTCTTGCTTTGCCCCTCGCCAGGGGGAAGCTCTTCACTCATTGATTCTATCCAGATCGAGGAGTGATAATGCACCTGCTTAGTTAGCTCTGTGGGGCATGAGTCATGCATACCTGTAGATTAAGCCATAGGATTTAAAATTTGAATTATATTGGGAAGTTGAACTGTAAAGTGGATGAGAACTAATTATTAGCCTTTCAAAAAAGAGATTAGCTGGGCATGGTGGCACACGCCATTAATCCCAGCACCTGGAGGCTAAGGTAGGAGGATCACTGTGAGTTCAAAGCCAGCCCGAAACTACATAGGGAATTCCAGATCAGCCTGGGTTAGAGCAAGGCCCTACTTTGAAAAACCCAGTGTGTGTGTGTGGGGGGGGGGGCAAGAGATTAAATGGAAGCATAAGGTCTACCCGCCAGCTTGCACTTCATCCAACCCAGAGTTTTCAAACATCTCCCTGACTTCCTTGCCATTTGTCCTGTCATTACTTTCCATGCGGTGACTGTTCAGTGTTCTCTCACAACAGCTACTATTAACAGCACAGTGCACAGCAAAGCTCAGCCCATGGAAGCCATGTGAATTCCCCCAATAACAGCTCCGAGACTGCTTAAGATTCAGTAGCTTGCCTGAGGTGGCCTCTGCTAATAAGTGGTGGAGCCCAGATTCAATCTAGGTGAACTGCAGAAGCACGTGCTTGTGGCTGCTATGCTCTGTAGACTGTTCATTCAGCAGATACGGACTTGTTCCTGTCATGGGCTTAGCCTTGCATTACGTACAGACAGAACATTTAGATGAAGACATGCAGCTTAAGTGTTACAGTGCTGTCCTGTAGTACACAAGGCCCTGGGTTGGAGCCCCAGCACTGCCAGAAAGAAAAAAAAAAAAAAAAGACGCATAGCTGAGACATGTCCTATAGTTGTTGACAGCGACCAACAGCCATTTTTTCACTCGAAATTGCTTAGATTCCACACAACACCCTCTCATTTGTGCCTTCATTGTCAAAAATCATAGAGGAAATACTGGATTCTCATTTTCATGTAGGTGGATGGATCCCAGACACTAGCAGATTCTGTGTCTTCATTTGTCCTATCACCCTGTTGTAGTCGGCCTTTTCATTGCTGCAACAAAGAACCCGACTAAAAGCAGCTTGTGGAGGAAAGGGTTTATTTTGGCTTACAGACTTGAAGAGAAACTCCATGATGGTGGGGAAAACAAGGGCATGAGCAGAGGGTGGACATCACCTCCACCACAGCACTGCAGACAGCAGCAGGGCAGTGTGCCAACAACCAGCAAGGGGAAGCTGGCTATAACTCCCCTAAACCTGTCCCCAGCAACACACCTCCAACAAGGTTCCAATTCCAAAACTTCCATCAGCTGGGGATCAAGCATTCAGAACATATATGTTTGTGGGGAACACCTGAATTAAACCACTACAGCCCCCCCCTTGATCTAGCCCTCTCAGGGAATTAGCTTGATTTCTTGGTTTTACCGTCTATCTATTTATAGTTGCTGATGTTAGAGAGTAGGATTAATTTGGCAATGCAAGAATTTATGTTTCTTTTTCTTTGAGGACCTGTATGCTATTATTAATGGTGGTGTTGAGGAGACCACGGAGCTTCTGAAGCAGCGATTTGATCACATTCTCTATACAGGAAACACTGCAGTTGGAAAAATTGTTATGGCAGCTGCTGCCAAGCACCTGACCCCTGTGACCCTTGAACTGGGAGGGAAAAGTCCTTGTTACATTGACAAAGACTGTGACCTGGACGTTGTTTGCAGGTGAGACTGGCTTTGATTTTTTTGAGGTTTTCCTCAGCACAGTGGATACTTTTATAGATTGATATTTTCCTTTGCACTTAAACCCCAAGGCCTTATGGCTCCAAGATATATGCTTTGGTAGTTGATAAGCTGAGGCACAAAGGAGTCTTTCACAGATTGTTAGCAGGTGCCACTACTAGAAATAAGGCCATACATAGGTCCTGATGTCACCTACTTGCCTTTAGGAATTTTGAAAATATACTTGCTTTTCTCAAGATACGGCATAAACTCTGGAAGAAATTTTGCTGGTTGCTGTTTTTTGCCACCTCCTAGTGCTGGGGATCCATCCAGGGCTTTACGATGTTAAGCTTGTGCTCTACACTGAGCTACAAACCCAGCCTATGACAAGAAATTTTAATATTCTTCTGGTCAGTTACCCATGAGGTAGATAATCCAAAGTATTATGTTTATTAGTTGAAAATTTAAAATCTCAATTAAAAAGGTATTATGTTCATCTCTTAGCTGAGATCCTTTGTTGAAAAAAAAAAACTAGTATTACTCATCTTTTAATTTTGAATAGCATCCTACAACCAGGAACTAGAAAATAAAAGGTTTCAGGTTCTCTACTAAATCAGATTTAACTACCAGGAAGTAGCAAAACAAAGTACTGCCTCTTTGCTCTGGGTCTCTCCCCTTCAAGGATGTGGAGCCAAGGGGGAGGTGAAGAGTTAGGTCAGGGTTCCAGATTGGCTTCATAAAAAGAGCATAATTGGGCTGGAGAGATGACTCAGTGGTTAAAGGTGCTAGCTTGCAAAGCCTTTTGGCACAGGTTCACTTCCACAATACCCACATAAAGCTGGATGCAAAAAAATGACACATGCCTTTGGAGCTTGTTTGCCGTGTCAAGAAGCCCTGGTATGCAACATGCATGCAAATAAATAAAATGTCAAAATAAATAAATAGAGCATGAGTACCAGAGAAAGAGACCCACAGTTAGTGAATGCTGAGGTCATGAGCTTTTGTCCATACATAGAAATGGGTTTTTCAGAAGGGGACGGGCCACTTAGAGGAGACTGATGGGGAATGTAGTCTATGTGGTCATTTAGGATTGCTATTTTGGCTGGATTAGAGAGGGAAGGGTGTGTTGGAAGGCTGTTTTTCTTACAGGACTGGCTTCGTTGCTTACCAGGTGCTATTTTTTCAGGCTGACTTGAGAACTTTCTTGCTACTGTAAATATTTTACCTCATTTGAAAATGTATTCTGCTGGTTGGGGTTGGGCATGCTGGTAGGAAATTGCTGAAGAGGTGGAATCAGGAGGATCATAAATTCAAGACCAACCTGGGCTACATATTTTTTTAAAAAAATGTTTATTTGTTTGCAAGTAGAGAAAGAGGGAAAGGAGAAAGAGAAGGGGCACACCAGGACCTCCTCCTGCTGCAGCAAACTCCAGGTACATGTGTCACTTTGTCATCTGGCTTTCTGTGGCTACTGGGGAATTGAACCCCATCCATCAAGTTTTGCAAGCAAGTGCCTTAATGGCTGAACCATCTCTTCAGCTCTGAGCTACACATTTAAAAATAAAATAAAATGTATTCTAAGTTCCCACAACCTGATTTAGAAATGAGGATTTCTGTTTGTTTTGTTCTTTTTAATTACCAACTAAATATGCAAAACCATTTTGGTGGGAAACCATTTAAATAACACAAAAGTCTGTAATCGATGCAAATTATTCCATGTTTTTGTCCTCAGACGTATAACCTGGGGAAAGTACATGAATTGTGGTCAAACCTGCATTGCTCCTGATTACATTTTGTGTGAAGCCTCCCTCCAGGATCAAATTGTGCAGAGGATTAAGAACACTATAAAGGTCTGTGTTCCCACTTCTGACTTAAGTAAGAAAAAAGTCAAAAGAGCTATTTGCAGACAGCATCTACATTCTCTTCCACCGCTCAAGGAAAATTCCAGTAGCATGTATGACTACATTAACTTATTGGCTATTTTTTATAGAATGTCCAGTGGAAATAAGGCCAGGTTGATATAAATCCACTTAAACTGTATAGTTGATTTGTTGATAATTAGTTGAGATATAACCTTAAAAAGGAAAAGCCATCTAAACAGTGGTGTCTGTAGTTTTGAGGGAATGTTATCAATTCCTTGAAATACAACTGGAGACCCTTTGACATGTTGGTTGTTACTAATTAAGATTATTAGTTCTTGTGTGTGTAGAGGACCTGGGATGACTAGTAGTGTGAAAGAATGAAGTAAATGCCTGCTTGCCAGGTATTCTATAGATGGTTATCCATCTTTTCAGAGTGCACGAAGGAAAGCTTTATGCTAGTAACTAAGCTAAGAGCTAAATAAACTGTAGAATTCAAGTTGGTAAGAGGAATAGGATGACCAGGGTTATTGGATTCCATGGTGGGAAGAAGCGGCCAAGCCTCCTTACTGAAAGAAACTATTGCACAACTGGATCAATGTTAACTGAGCACCAGCAGGCAGGATCAAGGGGACCAGAGATGTATGAACAGAGACTCAAACTCTACCAGGAAGTTGAGGAAGGTAGGGGGAGGTGGGAATTGAAAGTTAGCCAGACTCCGGAAACAAGAGATGGAAGAGAGAATGGATAAAGATACCTGGGAGATCAAAAAATAGTTGGAACTTCGAGAAGTGCTCAGTTGAATATGGTGATGAATTCCATTTCAAAGGAGTTAGAGCCCCTGTGCCTACCTTTATAACATTTATGCTTTAACATAGGGGTTCTTAGCTAAACTACATCCTAGAATCATTAGCTCTTTCAAAATAAATTTCCAGTCTTTACCTTCCAAAGATTCTGATTCATATAGTATGGTCCCTGGGTGATTCTGTGATGCATTCAGCCTAGAAACCATTCCAGGTGGCCCTGGACTTGGGGCCCAGGAACGTGTATTGTAAGAAACTTTAAAAATAAATTTATTTATTTCTTTGCATGTGTGGATGGACATGCCAGGGTTTCTTGCTGCTGCAAAACAATGCTGGACACATGCACCCCTTTTTGGCCTGGCTTTATGTAGGTGCTAGGGAATTGAACTCAAGCCAGCAGGCTTTGTAAAGCAGTGTCTTTAACTGCTGAGCCATCTCCCCAGCTCTGTAAACATGTGTTTTAACAAGTTACCTGGGTGGTTTCTGTCACCTAGACTTGAGAGCTGTCATGAGTAAATGGTGGGCAAATAATGTTCATTTTGATGAGAGATTAAATTCAGAGCTCTCACAAGACTTTTTGTTGTTGTTGTTGTTTGTTTAGTTTTTTTGCTTTTAAAAATATTGATTTATTTGAGTGAGAGAAACAGAGAGAATGCCAGGGCCTCTGACCACTACAAACATACTTCAGACATATGCACCACCTTGTGCATCTGGCTTTACGTGGGTACTGGGGAAGTGAACTCAGCCCTTTTTTTTTTTTTTTTGCCTTTTTTTTTTAGTATAAAAAAATACTGATTGTATCTTTATTGGGGTGGTTTTCCCTTGATCATTTAACAAGGCTGTATTTTGATCTGTGAGTTATTTCAGTGTTATCTGTTACTGATGAAACTACCATTCCAACCAACAAAGTAGAGCAAAGGTTGGCAAACTCCTTTGGTAAAGGGCTAGATGGTAGGATGTGCAGAGAGTCTCCACTGTAGCTGCCTGAATTATTTCAGGAGGAGACAACCGATGTATGAGCAAGCGGCTGGTCCTGATACAGAGTAAGCCCTTTTCCTGACATCGACATTCATAGTTTGAATGAGGACACTGGAGGATCTGCAGGGACTTGGAAATGCTCTGTAGGAAACTATAGAAAATGACTGATAGATAAGGGATAGCATTAAAATACCTGCAAAAGAAATTTAAGGGAAGAAGAGTTTATTTGGGCTCAAAGTTCAGGGTTCTAGACCATCTTGGCTAGGAGGGCATGGTGGCAAGAGAGAGGCAGCTGGTCACATTCAATCCAGTCAGGAAGCACAGAGCCCTGAGAGCTGGCTCTCAGCTCACGTTCCCCTTTTGTTTAGCCCACAACACCGACACGGATTGGTGCTGCCCACAGTTAGCTCTTCCCACCTCAATTAACCTAATCTAAAAACCCCCTCAGGGACATGGCCAGAGATTTGTTTCCATGGCGATTCTAAATCATCAATATGAACTCTATCCTCTATTTGCTTAAAAGCTCAAACTTGTTGGATTCTGTAAGTTTTGGATGTGAGTAGATCTTAAACTTATTGAAGAAATTGAAGTGTGGTATTTGTAACAAATAACTTGTTGTTTTCAATAGGAATTTTATGGGGAAAATATAAAAGAGTCTCCTGATTATGAAAGAATCATCAATCTTCGTCATTTTAAGAGAATTAAAAGTTTGCTTGAAGGACAGAACATAGCTTTTGGTGGGGAGACCGATGAGGCCACACGCTACATAGGTAATGATAATAACAGCACTCAGGAAGTTCTTGTCAATACTTATTTATCTTACAGAAATTGTCAGATAGTGTTTCATTATTACACTATTAAATAGTGCTTTCTACTACACTGAGCCTATTTCCTCCTTATATCCTTGAACCTCCCTTTTCTTACCCTCCTCTTCCTCTTGTTTGTCCCCTCTGCCCCCTTAGACAGTTTTACTTCTATTTTTCCTGTCATTTATGACTATGTATCTATATAAAATCTAGGAACCACAAATGAGAAAAAAATGATAGTTGTCTTTCTGAGATTGGCTTAATTCTCTTGACAGGATTATCTCCAGTTCTATCCAAGCCCCTGTAACACCTGAGCCATCTCTCCAGCCCTAGTTGCATCTATGCATCTATTCTGACTTTGTTTTCTTTATGGCTAAAAACAAATTCCACTGTATTTATGTCACACATTTTTTTACCCATTCCTCCATTGTTGGACACCTAGGTTGGTTCCATAATTTAGCTATTGTGAATATTGTTATAATAAATATTGATGTGTAATATTTATGACTTGGAGTCCTTTGGGTAAATACCTAGGAGTGGTATAGTTGGGTCATATGGAATCTCTGGTTTTAATTGTTTGAGAAACCTTCATACTGATTTCCATAGTAGCTTGACTATTGTACATCCCTACCAAACTTTTTAAAACTTTTTAAAATGGATGTATACATACCTGTGTTGCACAGTTTTTTGCATATATATATATATATATATATATATATATATATATATATATATATATTTACCCTTCTAAAAACCTGAATGTAGCCTGAAGAAAGAAATAGTTTCACCACAAATCCACAGTTAGCTAATGCAGAACTGTTCTAGAAATAGTGCTTTAATCTATCATGCTTGACCTTATGCTTATTTACCTTCTTTATGCATTTTGCTTTTTGCCATAAATGTATTATTTTGAATTTTGTTTTGTTTTACATGGTGCTGGAGATGGGATCCCATGTATGCTAGGCAAGTGCATTTCCACTAAGCTAACTCCCTAGCCTTTGTTACTTTGAATTTTTAATAAAATTTCCTAAAATAATATATAAGGTAACTGAAGAAATATTGCTACACTTAGTGGGCAAAGAAGCTATCCCAAAATTGTTTTACTTATCCTTGCTTATTAACTTTTACCAAAAAAGTTTTTATATAAGAATATTTTATTTATTTATTTATTTGTTTATTTCAGAGCGTGTGCAAGAAAGAGACAGACACAGAGAGATTGGGTACACTGGGGCCTCCAGCCACTGCCAATGAACTCCAGACATATGCACCACCTTGTACATCTGGCTTTATGTGGGTACTGGGTGTTGAAGTCAGGTCCTTCTGCTTAGCAGGCAAACACTTTAGCTGCTGAGCTATCTCTCCAGCCCCCCCCCCCAAATTTTTTTAAGGATTTAAATAATGAGAAATTTATTTTTTATGAGATTCTCATGGGCTGGATAATTCAGTGGTTATGTAATGCCATCAAAAATCTCCCAATTCTGGGGCTGGGGAGGTGGCTCAGTATTTAAAATTACTTGCTTGCAAACCTGCCAGTGACCTGAATTAGATCATCAGTGCCCTCATAAAGTCAGATGCCAAGTGGCACATGTGTCCATAGTTCCTGTACACCTACAGCAATGGAAGGTGGAGCCAGGAAAATGTGGAAGTTCTCAAACAGCAATGTCAAGAGAGACTGTCTAAAGATGGAAGAAGGAGAGGGGAAAAACCTGAGGGTTGTCCTCTGACTTTCACACGTGTGACACACACATAAATATGCATGCATGTGTAAATAATAAAATAGGGGAGGAAGATGCTCCGATTCTTTCATCTTGCTGTTCTTCCTGTCCTCTGGGTGACAGCTTGACCCATTTCTAGGTCAATCAATGGTAAGAGGAAGGGCTGTCCTGATTAGCTTGGTCTAATTTGGACTTTCCTCTGAGCTGGAGCTAAGTTACTTCTTCTGAACATATGACTGTGCAAAGTATATGGGGCTCAAACCAAATTGATTCTGTGATCTAATGAGGACAAGTGGACTTGGGGAGCAACTTTTGTACTCCTGCAGTGGTCCTACAAAGAGCTTTTCCTAAGCCAAGATAACCTTGTGGTAACAAGGGGTAAAGAGAAGAGCCAGCTTGTCATTGTTGGATTTCAGTGCATGGTCCAGCTTGTCTACACATAAGGTGTCTGGCCTCTTCATATCTCTGGGCCACACATTAGCGAGTCTTTTTGAGTACTGCTCATTGGTGGTTTACATTGGAATGGATGCTCGAACCCACTGTACAGCTTCTTTGGAATCTACTTTGTCCTCCTTTCTGTGCCCTCTGTCCAGGGCCCAAGGAATGTTGTCCAGCTGGCTGTATCATCTTAATCTTTAGCAGAGTTATAATGTGAGATAAGATGCATGAGAACACTGGAGCGTAAAGAATAAAACAACAAAAGTTGATTTGATTCACAGAGGAGCCATCTGTGCTCCCAACAAGACCTGTCCATGGAAAGAAACAGACCCCCACACACACATAGCTGTAAGCACAGTTAAATGTAAATAAGTATTTTTGAATGTATATCATGCTCTTGGTTTGCACAAGGAAACCCTAATTCAACTGCTGTGGGGACTTAATATGTGCATGATTCAATCACGTTATTGAGACTGTGGTGGGTTTTTTTGGGGAGGGCAGGGAGGGTCTTGGAACCAACCTAGGTCTGGCCACATGGTAGGTGGACTTTTTTTAACCCATAGATAGGATTTGGGTGGGAAAAGGATGGATAGTTGACCTAGTGTAGCAGATGTAAGATGAAAACATTTCCATTTTTGTCTTCTGCTTTTTCATTTTCTTTTTTTTTAAATATTTTATTCATTTTCAAGGGAAGAGAGAGAGAGAGAGAGAGAGAGAGAGAGAGAGAGAGAGAGAGAGCACCAGGGCCACTACCTTGTGGGTCTGGCTTATGTGGGTCCTGGGGAATTGAACCCAGGGCCTTAGGCACTGGAGGCAAGTGCCTTAACCGCTGAGCCATCTCTCCAGCCCTCATTTTCTTTTTTATTTTATTTTCTTTTATGTTTTTAGCCCCAACCATCCTCACTAATGTCAATCCTGAAGCTAAGGTGATGCAAGAAGAAATTTTTGGACCAGTTTTTCCAATAGTGCCTGTGAAAAATGCAGATGAAGCCATAGACTTCATAAATGATCGTGAGAAACCCCTGGCTCTCTACATATTTTCTCGTGACAATAAGGTAAGCTTTACAGAGAACAGCTCACTGTCAGTGGGCAGATTTCTTCTTTGCTATAGAACAAGTGAAAATTTACTTGTGTGTCAAAGTTTACAGAATGACTGTATCCATAGCTGCTGATGCAGGTAATGAGGCCTTAGGTTATCATAGTGCCCTTTCCCCTACTCCCTGGGATTACTTTGAGGCCACAGGGGTGAGTGCCATGAGACTGTACTCACAAACACCTCCTGTTTAATTGGAAGGCTTTTGTGACATGAATCCTTAGAGCATTACTGTGTAAGAGCTTGCCCCCGAGACCTCAGTGCATTTGTAGCCGCTCAGATGGAGTGGGAGACAGAGTTGGCATTGCCATATTCAAGGTTTGAGAACTTTGACTTTAGGTTCCCAGATTACTTCCAGCTTGATTTACTTAGAATGATGGAATGATATCCGCTGGCTGGGTGGCTTTGCCTCTTTCTCCACAGTTTGTTCATTCACATCACTGATTGATGGCTGCTGCTAGCAGAGGGGCGCCTCCATGTGGGCAAGTGCAGGATCCCTCTGAAAATAATAAGAACACGAGAAAGAGGAAGAGGGACCACTTGGTATCAGGAGTTTGTTTGCCTGGTGTGTTGGAGGGTTCATGGTGATGGGCTGCAGGGCCACGTGACAGCTTTGCAGTGTGCAGCTCTAGTGAGGTCCAGCTGCCTCAGATTATCAGGGCTCAGTAAAGACCAGCTATTCACAGAACAGCGATCTGTCATTTCAAATAACCACAGATAATGTTGAGAATCTTGAAGCTCAAAGTCTACTGACAAGAGACAGCTGGGTGGGGAGCTCTTCCCAGGGAGTTACCAGAGGTTACTACAGTCCTGACTTAATACTCACCAGGAAGAATTCTCAAGGGATTATGGCACCCAGGTGAAATGGCCTTTGGGGGTCTTAGGCCAACCAACTATTTATTTCTTTAAAAATATCATGCTGGGCTGGAGAGATGGCTTAATGGTTAAGGTGCTTGCCTGCAAAGCCTAACAACCTGAGTTCGATTCCCTAGTACCCATGTAAAGCCAGAACATGCATTTGGAGTCTGTTTGCAAGGCTGGAGGCATGCCCATTCTCTGTTTCTCTCTCTCTCTCTCTCTCTCTCTCTCTCTCTCTTTCTCTCTCCCTCTCCCTCTCCCTCTCCCTCTCCCTCTCCCTCTCCCCATCTCTCTCTTTGATTGTAAATAAATATATATGTTTTTAAAAATATGATGCCAAATTAAAGTTTTAAATGCTTTTTGCATTTAATAATCGAATGATTAAATTATTAATCATATGATTAAATTATTTATTTTTAAAATTTTGTGTATATGTGTGATATTCGTGAATGTATGTATATGTTGTGAGCTTGTATGTAGAACTCAGAAGTAAGTGCCAGTCTGGTGTCTTCTTCACTTGCTCTCCACTTTATGTTCTGAGACTGGTTCTCTTGCTGGACCTGGAGCTGGACTAGCTAGGCAGTAATGCCCACAGATCACCCTTCCCAGACATGCACTGGGTGCTAGGGATCAGCTCTTCATGCTCTCCCAGCAAGCACTTCACCCACTATTATCTCCTAACCCTCACGTGGTTATGAACAGGAATCGAGAAATAAATTTTAAAAATGAATAGTTCAAATTTTCTTTTTTTTTTTTCAAATTTTCTTATAAAAAGTTTTTTTTGCTGCTGTTTGAAGGATTACAACTCTAGGTGGTGATCAACAAAGCTACCTCCCTGATTGACATGTTGGGGGCCAGAAGTGTTTCAGATTTTAGATTTTTTGTTTTGTTTTTTTGAGGTAGGGTTCCACTCTAGCCCAGGCTGCCCTGGAATTCACTATGTAGTCTTACGGTGGCCTAGAACTCATGGTGATCCTCCTACCTCTGCCTCCTGAGTGCTAGGAGTAAAGATGTGTGCCACCACGCCCGGCTTTCAGAATTTTCTTTTTAGAGGCAGGTTCTCTCTGTGTACCTTGAACTGGTGACCCTTCCTGCTATAGCCTCCCAAGTCTGTGATTATAAGCATATCTTCCACCTAGCTGGATTTCAGAAATTTTTTTTGAGTTTTTTAGAATTTTTGCCTATATAAATAATGAGATATCATGGAGGTAATACCCAAATCTCAACACAAAAGTTTATTCATGCTTTATATAAACTATATACATATAGCCTGAATATAATTTTTATAATATTTAGTAATTTTTTGCATGAATTCTGTGTATCCCGAAATTTAAGGACTTGCACTGGCAGACAAAGCCAAGGTGCGTCCCTAGAGCTAAGCTGTATGTTTCTTGAGCTGCGTGTGCTCTGCGACCTTAGCTCTGATGTGAATGAACACCTTTGGTCTGTTCCTTAGCTCATCAAGCGGATGATTGAGGAGACATCCAGTGGCGGGGTCACGGTCAACGATGTCATCATGCATTTCACTCTTAATTCTTTGCCCTTTGGAGGTGTGGGTAAGTCTTATTCTCTCCTGCTCGTGGTCAAAGTGCCAGAAGTACATTTCATGAGTCATTTTTACAGGCTGTGGAAATCTGGCTGCAGCTTATTTCATAAGTGCCTATGTGCTTGTTTTTTGTTTATTTTGTTTTGGTTTTCATTTTCGTTTTCCTGAGAGCTCTCCCCAGCCACACACTTGGGAGTAGTTTGCCTTATTTCTGTCCAATCCCCATATCAGGGTGACTCTGTCCTGTCCCTCTCTCTGCCCTCAGTAGCACTGACCACAGCTGAGATTCCTTTGTTCACATACTTGTTTATTGTCCTCCAGGATCCCAGATTTACGACATGGGGCCCAAGAATCAGGACTCACATTAATTAGTAAGACTTTTCTCTCTCTTAAACGAGGTGTGGCAATAGAAAGGTTTAGATGGCTAGGAAGCAACAAGAGTGTTACCTTTGTTCCTCCTCAAGGGAACACTGAGAGCTAATCAGCACTGCCTGCTCCACTTCCCAGGCCTCAAGCCTCTCTTGCACGTTGCTTGGTTGCAGGAGAGGGAGACTCACATGTTCTCTTGAGGATGGGCAAAAAGACACTCATTGGTAGGGAAGCACCGTGGACGCAGCTCTGCCTTTGCCATTCCCTGGTACTGGCACAACCTGCTTCCTTTTCCACCTGAGGTGATTTAGTCGTTGTTTTCTTTGGAACCTAGCTGCTAGGCAGCTGCCCTCTTGGAGGTTCTCTTCCCTCAGTGTCAGGTTTCTGTCCTCTGGCCTTTTATTCTTTTTTCTTTTAGAGAGAAAAGGTTTATTTTAGCTCACAGTTCTAGGGGATGCAGCCATCATGGTGGGGAAGGCATGCAGCAGGAGATGGCTGATGGCAACGCACCCTCTGGCCTTTCTTGAACCAGTCTTGCTTCCTGAATTATCCCCTCCCACAGCTTTATCTGCCACCGAAACACTAGTAACTCACTTGCAACCCGACCCCCACCCTGTCACCCTGCTTCACTCTCACACACATGCCTTCGCCTCTGCCTAGTGCCTGCTTGTCCCTGCACATCTGCTAATCTGTCATGCACATTGTAAATTCCAAAGTGGTCAGAGAGCATGGCTTCCTCCAGGGCAGAGACTTTTGTTTGCTTATTCTCACCCAGCTGCATAACCTTGTCACCTTGACTGGTCACTGTCCAGGAGCTTAGAGGAAGCAAATGAATGAAAGGGCCATGAATAAATATGGCCACTGACCAGGAAGCACACGCACAGAATTTCGAGTCAGACTGGTTTGGGTTCAAGTCTAGCTTTGTTCTTTACCAGCTATGTGACGTTGGGCAGAGTCACCGGCTCTGTTAGTCCTTTTCCCTGTCTACAACTGGGCCAATGGCACACGGCACCATAGGGTTGTGGTGAGCCCCCAGAGAGCACCCATTTAAACTTTGAGCACACTTCTTGGCATAAAGGAGAGCTACACTTGTAGGAAGGCTGCAAATCCCAGCCCTTCTCTTGGGAAGCCTCCTTGCTGAAAGGGACATTGGCTGTGCTGAGGGAAAAATTAAGAAAAAGATTTCCTGAGAAGAGATACTTGGCTGGCAGAGAAGTTGGGGGCCCCTCCTCCTACAGCGGGAGCACATGTAGGCTTTCTTGGTTGGTGTTGACATGAGAACCAGCCTGCGTTGCCTATAGTGAAGCCTTTGTTCCATTTATTTCAGGTTCCAGCGGGATGGGAGCTTATCACGGAAAACATAGCTTTGATACTTTTTCTCATCAACGTTCCTGTTTAGTAAAAAGTTTAAAGGGAGAAAGTGCCAACAAGTTGAGATACCCTCCCAATAGCCAGTCCAAGGTGGATTGGGCAAAATTTTTCCTGCTGAAACAGTTCAACAAAGGAAAACTGGGTTTCTTATTGCTGATATTCCTGGGGGTGGCTGCAGCTGTGTTTGTTAAGGTAAGCCCCCTTTCCTCATGAGGCACCAGTCCTTGGGGTCCTGTCCCAGATCCTGTCAGGTGCCCTTCTCTTCTCCTATCTTGGGATCTCCTCTAGTCTACAAATTAATTCTGTCAAGACTCTATGTTACTTTTCATCTCAGGGTTAGTGAACTACAGCCTGCTGGCCAGCGGCCTGCTTTTGTAAATGTGGTCCTGTGGTGTAATGATTGGACAGAGAATTCTTGGTGCCCAGCTGAATCTGCTTGTTTCCTTGCTGTCTTAGCTGCTTTCCTGCTGCAGTGGCAGAGTTGAGTAGTTGTGATAAAGTCTAAATGGCCCACAAAGCCAAAATTATTACAGGAGTTTGCCAACTTGTTTAAGAGTCAGAAAATCTAGAACTTACTTATGGAATCCTGAGCTGTCTGGCCAGCCCTCTGGTCTTTGTGGTGTTGGTTTTCTCGTTCAGCTTCAGGTTGTTCTTGAATCTGCATGAATGTAAGCCATGGGGATGGTGGAGAGGATCTGGTAGTAGGTGATGGTGGTGGTGAAACAACTTTGGTGAGGGTTGTAATTCTTATAAGGTGTGTTTTTCTTGCAAAGTTGATTACCAGATAAAATTTGTCTTTGGTGACTGGCCAGAGGCCCTTGCGATAGCTGCCTGCTCGGGTGCTGCATGTATGTCTGGGGTGAAGAAGGGTCTCTGTGAACGTGAAAGTCAAAGTGGAATGGGGAAAGGTGATTGGGTCCTTGGATTCCTCTCTAGAGATGTGTTGAAGACATTGGCAACATCTGTGAGGAATGGGCCGGAGAGAGAGCATTTAATGGAACTGATGTGTTTATATCTGTTTAAAATTTGAAAGGGGGTTGTCCCATCTTACAGTAGCAGAGCTTTGGTGGAATTGGAGATAAGTTGCATTTGAAATAATTTGGGTTTTCTCAGAAATACCAAGCTGTGCTGAGGAAAAAGACCCTGTTGCTTTATCTGGTAGTTCAAAGACTGCGTTGGTCCAGCAAACAGTGATGAACAAATTTCACAGCCCAGCTGTATTGCAAGTGAGGTAGGAATTCCTTCTTTCTTTCTATATGTAAAGTGGGCCAAGTTGGGGTATGTAAGTTGTGGCTGTTTTACAACTGGAGCTTTAGGGGTTATTGAAAAAGAATGTTTACTTAGTCTAACACCTTTTGAACCTTGGCCCAGAGTTAGTCAGAGTATTAAAATTGAACTTGCCCATCCCTGTGAAAAGGAAGGAGGGGAGGCGGCACTAGGAACCCATGAGAAAGTATAGTGGCAGTGGCCAGGGAGGGCCTAGGTGAGGCCTGGAACAGCACGTGCTGAGCGTCTGCTTTTCCCCACCTTTCAGCTCTTCCAAAGGAGGTCCCAGGCAACTTAAACTCACAGTCACCTTTTAGACACTATACCCTGTTTTGTAATTTGAGAATTTTGAATCTCATAGTTTTAATTTTTTTAAAGACTTTGGAATTCACATGGCAAATGTAGTGAATTAAGGCATAGCATGTGATTTAGGGCTTTCTACTTTTGTACATGTTCCAGGGGCTGGAGGTGTGATCGGAGGCGTAAGTTTCTAGTTATTGTCTATCTAAATCTTCTCCTAGGGGCTGGAGAGATGGCTCAGCAGATAAGGCACTGGCCTCCAGTGCCTAAGGCCCCTGGTTCAATTCCCCGGTACCCACATAAGCCAGACCCTGGTGTGCTTACTCTCTCTCTCTCTCTATCTCTCTCTCTGCTTGAAAATGAATAAATAAATCTTCTCCTAAAACATTGGTCCCACTGGGCTTGGTGGCACACGACTTGGAAGGCAGAGATAGGAGAATTGCTGTGAGTTCCAGGTCAGCCTGGGCTAGAGTGAGACCCTACCTTAAAAAAAAAATACCCTAAGACACTGGGCATTGGTCCCCTAGCCCACCGTGCATATTCCCAGTTGGGAGAGAATTTCTCGGCCTCCTGGATAACATGGAGGGCCAGGCTGACTTAGAGTTTCCCAGGCTTGCCATGTTCCCAAGGCCTGCCCAGCTGGTGCTACACCATGCTAGACAGGTTTTAATTCCTGAATGGTTTGGCAGACAGGTCGTCCTTGGTCAGGGTTTAGAGAAACAAGCAGCAGTTTATACATATAAACCTTTAGCTGGGAACAGGAACACGTGGACTTGATACTTGACTCCGTATTGACTTTCTAGCTCTCACTTAGATCTTAGCTACAGAGAGAGAGAGAGAGAGAGAGAGAGAGAGAGAGAGAGAGAGAGAGAGAGAGAGAGAT
>PVHP010030370.1:0-21839 GCA_004024765.1 Zapus hudsonius | reverse complement strand
TTTTTTTTTGATATAAGGTCTCATGTTGTCTTAAACTATATGTAGTTAAATATGACCTTGAACTGATCTTCCTGCCTCCACTTCCCAAATGCTGGGATTGTAGGTATGCATCAATATTCTCAGCTTCCTCAGCCCTTTCTCTCACTTTATTTGGAGACAAGTTCTCAATAAGTTGCCCAGGCTGGCCTTGACCTCACTCTGCAGTCCAGGCAGGCCTTGAAACTGTAATCCTCCAGCCTCAGCTTCATGAGTAGCTAGGATTACATATATGCACCATCAGTCTTGGCTCAGCCTTTTATTTCAAAGAAAATGGTTTGGTTGATGTTGGACCTTCTTTTGGAGATCATGTTGAACTGACTAGAATCAGTGTGTGGTGGTTATCTAGTGTCAGACCTTGGTCCTCTTTGAGCAGGGAGCCTGAGGTATCAAAGTTCCGGGCTCATTCTCCTCCCTTTTCCATCCCTCAGTCCCCTCTCCAGACCCCTCAATAACCAATGAGTGTGTCAGATGGTGGATGTGGAGGCCTTCCCACAGTAGTGGTGACCAAGGCCAGAAAGGCGAGGGAGGGAAGAAGAGAAGGAGGGAGGGAGAGAGAGCAGAGAAGGATAGAGAGCAAGGAAGCTGCCGAGGCCCCTTGCATCCTCACGGTTCTGAAAAGGCCTGTCCCACCCTGCCATGCTTCAGGAAGCACCTAAGCCCCCAGGTCTCCTCCACTTGGTCAGGGCTGGACAGTCTGCAGGGTTCACAGGTCACATGATGATTTTGCAGAGCTGGCCTGGGACCTGGCCCTAATCCCAGCCAGGAAAACCATGGCCCAGACCCACGATCCAACTTTCAGTTTCAGGCTGAAGGTAGGAGCCCGAGGCCACAGCTGACACCCAGGAAGCTGGGAAACCGCTACTCTGCTTTTACAGTCTCAGGAAATCCCCAGAAACTCCCAGCCAGCAGGAAGGCACAAAGGGGATGCAGACAGGAAGCTCCCAAGGTCCTGGGCCTTCTCATGGCCTCCCTTCCTCCTTCCACAAGGATGGAGACAGGAAGAAGGCTCTGCTGGGGAGGGGTGAGACAGACATTTGCTTTCTTTTTTTTTAAGAAATATTTTTATTATATATAGATATTTAAATATTTATTTAAGGAACAGAGTCCAGGTCAGCCTGGGCTAGAGCAAGACCCTACGTTGAAAAACCAAAAATGAAAATAAGAATAAAAGAAACAGAATGGGCATGCCAGGGCCTCCTGCCATTGCAAATGAACTCCAGACACATATTGCCACATTGTGGGTCTGGCTAGAGCGAGACCCTGCTTCCTTTTGGAATTTCGTCCAGTTAGTCTTGCTATACAAATTGGACAGAAACTGAATAGCAATGAGAAGCATGGCGAAGATCTGTAGGCAGAGACAAGAACTCTCTGAGCCTCCACGGGTGGCAGGACCCCAGTACTGGAAGGGGATACACAGACAGGTAGGTGACAGTGGCAGGTCACCCCTCACTGAGGGTGGAGGCTACTTAATATTCAGAAAGGAAAATGAACTTGCTCTGTTGGAAAACCGGACAATAGTCCCCCTTGATGGTGTGGTTGGGAAGGGACTGACCCCAACCGGCTTCTAGAGGGCTGGAGATGCCCTGTTCTGCAGTTTGGGTGCTGGGTCCATAGGATTGCCCAGTTTGTGGGAATCATATGATTTTGCAGTGTTTAGTTCCATGGATCTCAGGATGTAGCTGAAGCTGGACTTGAACTTGAGATCCTCCCCTTCAGCCTTCCAAATGCTGGGATGGCAAATGTGCACCATGTGTCCAGCATGGTTTTGCACTATTTCTTGTGTGCATGTTATATTTATGTTAAATATGCATATATCTATATTAATTCAATAAAGGATCTGGAGATGCAGCTCAAATGGTAGAGTTTGCCTAGCATGCATGAAGCCCTGAGATCCATGTCCAACACCATATAAACAGGGCAAGGTGCTGTGAGCTTATGATACCAGCACTTGGGAGAGGGAAACGCTGGAGGATCAGAAGTTCAAGGTTATCCTCGACTCTATAGTGAGTTTGAGGCTAATCTGGGATTCATAAGACCCTGTTTCAAAAAAAAAACAAGCAAACCTTTGGGAAATATTTGGTAGATCATCAAAAGGAACAAAGAGGCCTTGGGAAGATGGCTCAGTGGAGAAGAGCGATGCTTGCCACTCAAGCATGAAAACCTGAGGGTGGTTTTTATAATGTTATTTTAGAGATAGGATTTTGATCTAGCCCAGGCTGACCTGGAATTCACTATGTAATCTCGGGCTAGCTTCCAACTCCTGGTGTTCCTCCTACCTCTCTGTTTCCTGAGCTGAGGTAGCCATTCATGCCTCTCACCCCCTTGCTGAGGGGGTGGAGACAGAGGAGTATGCCTGGGGCTCTCTGGTCAGCCAGTATAGCCAAAAGACAAACAAACAAACAAACAAAAACAGCTCCAAGTTCAGGGAGAAGCTGTCTCAGAAATAAATCAGAAAAATGACAGAAGAGGACCCTCAATGTTTTCTTCTGGTCTCTACACTTGTGCACAGGGGGCGTGCACATCTACACACACACACACACAAAGTGCATATACCATACCACACGCTCCACACACACATACCACAAAAAAAATTTTAAGGGATTGTACAAAGAGCCAGGGATGTGTCTTCATGTATGTGTGAAGCCCTGAGTTCTGTCCCCAGCATTGAAAAACACAAGAAGGCCAAAGAATAGGCCCAAGCAATTTCACTCTGAGGAACTTCCCCAAGAGAAATGAAAGAAAATCTGACTGGATATGGTGGCAAAAGACTGCAATCCCAGCTCTTGGGAGGTAGAGGCAGGGGATCAGGAGTTTAAGGCCAACCTCAGCTACATACTGAGCTCATGGCCAACCTGGGCTACATGACATCCTCCTTTCTTCTAACCTTCCCCCAAAGAAAGAAAATCCACATATAAAATTGTATACAAATGCTCATAATAGATATTTATAACAGTCCCAAAATGGAAACAATCCAATGAATGAATAGGTAATTAACACACTGCCTTGAATGTGTGGTCCTCCTGCCTCTACCTACCAAGGGCTGGGATCACTGGTGTGTGCAGCCACGTCCATCAGGAAAATGGGATTCTCACCAGAAAAGCACACTGATGCACCTGGGAGAGGCCTGAATAAAGTCTGGCCAAATAATCCCTGTCAACATGAAGCGATATTGGCATCAGCTAGATGTGTTTTTTTAAAGAATGCATTTTTATTTATTTGATAGCGAGAGAGAGAGAGAGAGAGAGAGAGAGAGAGAGAGAGAGAGAGAGAGAGAGAGAGAGAGAGAGAGAGAGAGAGAGAATATGGGTATACCAGAGCAATCTGCCACTGTAAATGAATTCCAGGTGCAAGCACCTCTTTGTGCTTCTGGCTTTAGGTGAGAACTAGTGAACTGAACCAAGGCCAAAAGAGTTTTCAAACAAGTGCCTTTAATCACTGAGCCATCTCCCCCAGACCCAGGTAGTTTCACTCTAGCCCAGGCTGACCTGGAATTCACTCTGTAGTCTCAGGCTTGCCTTGAACTCACAGTGATCCTCCTACCTCTGCCTCTACCCACCATGCCCAGCCTATACTTGATTTTAAGAGAGAAAATAATGTAATTTTATTGGTGGGACTAAGTAAATATGCAGATCAACTGAGATGAAGTCGAGATCTCTGAGCCCCAGCAGGGTCAAGTGCAAGAGGCTGGTGGGGGGAAGCAGCTTCCATGGAAAAGCCATCTGCATTCCTTCCACTCCATCCTGAGTCTGGTGCTGAGCATCTACTCTGCATGCAGCAACACAGCAGCTGCCAGGTACGTGGAGCAGGTCGGGGGAGGGGGACAAGCTTGGTGATCCCACCTGATGCATGAATTTCTTGTCACCCTTAAACTGTTCCGGCTGTTCGCTGAGCACCTGCTATGTACCAGGCCTGGCAGGGGGAATATACTGTGGCATTTTGCTTGACCCCAAAAGACTCTTACAATGAGTCTGCAGTTCCCACAAGCCACATGGGAAAGCCCAGCTTCTTTTGTTAGAACAGAGCCTGCCCAGGTTGGGGAGGGGCAGAAGGAAAGAGGTTCCCATCTGTCCATCATATCAGCTACCAAAGCCCCAGTCACCACCCTGTATCACCCCACACTGTCCAGCATGGCTTTTCCTATTTCTGTTTTGGAGGCAGGGTCTCAGTATATAGCTCAGGCTGATCGCTAACTCTCAATCCTCCTGCCTCAGTTTCTCTATTGCTGGAATTACAGGTACTTGCCCACCTATTCTAAAGTTCAAGCCTGAAGTGGCCACGAAAGCCCAGACTTCAAGGGTCTTTGACCTCTAGACGTGGCCTGGTGGTGGGTGATGGGTGTGCAGCTGGCTCCTGGAATCATCCTGGTGGTCCACACCTGTCATGGGGTGAGAGGATCCAGTATGTGAACACCAACTTCATGATGGCAGGGAGACATGGTCCTACAGTAGAGGCTGGACATCTTTTCACCAGCAGGTGAAAGGCAGTGAGCAGAGCTCTGGCAAGGGGGAGCTGGCTACAACCACCCTATGTCCCCATAGACTGGGCTGGGGAGACGGCTCAGAAGTCAAAGGTGTTTGCTTGTCAGTTCAATCCTCCCCAGCACCCAGGTAAAGCCAGATTCAAAGTGGAACATGCATCTGTGTTCCTATCATGTTTACAACAGTGGGAGGTGGGAAGCTGGGCCAGCTAGTCTGGTGGTCATTTCTTTGCAATGGCAAGAAACTCTGCCTTAAGGAGGGCAGGAGAATACACCTTGAGATTGTCCTCTGACCACACATGCGCTGTGGTACCTGTGCACGCACATGTGCGCACACAAATAAATAAATAAATAAATAAAACCTAGAGTTGGTCATAGTGCCATATGCCTTTAAGCCCAGCACTCAGGAGGCAGAGGTAGGAGGATCACCATGAGTTTGAAGCCAGCCTAGGCTACAGAGTGAGATCCAGGTTAGCCTGGGCTACAGTGAGACCCTATCTCAAAAAATAAATAAAAATCATATTAACATTGACAGAGACATCTATACATGTATTGTCTCAAAGTAGTATATGATTAAAAATGGCAGAATTCTTTTTATAGACAATATGCCATGATCCTCATCCCTTCCCACCACCCCAATTCTCCCTCTCCTAAACTGGCTCCCCACCGAACCCCTTCTTTCCATTTAGTCTCTATTCTATCTTGATGTCATCATTTTCCCTCCTATTTCACAGGTCGTGTGTAGGTAGCTTCAGCTACTGTGAGGTCATGAACATCAAGGCCACTTTGTGTCTGGAAGACAGCATTGTAGGCACTCCTCTCCTTCCTTTGGCTCTTACAGTCTTTCTGCCACCTCTTCTGCAATGGTCTTGCAGGTGTAATAGAGATATCTCAGTGTTGAACACTCACTGTCACTTCTCAGCTCTATGGTGAGTTTTGAGTCACCTTAGTGATTACCGCCATCTGAAAAGATAAGCTTCTCTAACCAAAAGTGAGAATAGCATTAATATATGGGCATAAGCCTAAGTGTTTATAGGGTAGTTTGGTGGCATAACATATGCATTTTGCCAGACAATAGTAGTAATTCCCTCCCTCCAGGGCTTATACCTCCCCAGTCATAGACTATTGACTGGGTTTTCAGTACCAGACGTGCATTCCTTCTCATGGAGTGGGCCTCAAGTCCAATCAGACAGCAGTTGGTTTTCCCCATAACAGACATACCACCACTGGTGCAAACCAGTTGGCCCATTTGGTCTGACTAGCCCCATAAGATTGCAGAGTCTACTGCTGGTTTAGACCAATGATGACTTCTCTCCCCCAAAAGGCTGTGTGCTGTAGAGCTCTTTCCAGCATCCTGACAGTTAGTCACCAGAGAGGAGGCTTCCAGTTCAGCTCCAGCTTGATTTCTCAGTGACCTGCAGCCCGAGCATATGTGGAGTCTGCAGTAATAGGGTCTTACCATCTAGTTCTGGTGGGCAACCAAGAGCCTTGGCAATAGCCTGTAGTGTTTGAGGGCATCGGGGTTCTCCCTGGCCCACAACTTACTGGAAGGGATCCCATCTCTGGCACTGAAATTATTCTAATAACAATCTATGGCTTTTGGGGCACCATACACCTCCACAGGAAACTTCAAAAAATGGCAGAACTCTTGACCCGCATTAAACACTCACCTCTTCTCTGAGCCCCTTGCTTGCTTTCCTCAAGCCACTCCAGCTTCTGGCCATTTCTCAAGAAGTCAGGTACTTTCTACCTCAAGACCTTTGTACCTGCGTTTGATTTAGCCCAGGATGTTCTTTCCTTGGATAACTGTGGATTCACAGCTTCATCTCAATCTTGGCTCGAAATCACCTTCCAGTGGGGCCTGTCATGACTCTGTAAGTTGGTATCATGAATACTGTCGTCGTCAGCCACACACTGCTAGGATGAATCTCCAAACCAGGCACAGTTTATGGGAGGAAAGGATTTACCGAAGTTCCCCTATGGATCCAGGGGAAGTTCCATAATGGTGAAAGAGGCTGGACCTCTTTCACAGGTCCAAGCAGAGAAAGAAACCCATCAACCCATCACCAGTACCATGCACAGCAGCAAAACAGAAGAGAGACAGAGAGAGAGACAGAGAGAGAGAGGAGAGAGAGAGATTTCCTTTTTCTTTATTAGCCTTAGGGTGGGGTCTTGCAACCCTTTCCCAGACTTGGCTTCTTGAGTCTCTGGAATTTCCTTCCTGCCCTGCCCTCCCAGGAAGGGATGATTGTTTCTAGCTCCCCTGAGCCTCCTTACATCCTGCCCCCTACTGAGAGAGCTGCCTTCCTGTGAACAACCTCAGAGACCCACCCAAGATTACTAAAAAGGTCAAGTTGACATCAAAACTTAATCATCACACATACACACCTTTATACTACATTCCATGCCCACTCATGACAGTTTGATATAAAATGTCACTCATAGGTTTGTGTGCCTGAACACTTCATCTTTAGCTTGTGGAGGTTGCAGAACCTTTTGACGGAAGTGAGCTGCTGGCCCCAGTTTGGAATGATCCTTCTATTTCTTGATCTACTAAGATGTGAGCACCGTTGTAACATGCTTCTACCTCCATGGAGCTGCCTATCCCATGATGGACTGTCTCCCCTCTAACAATGAGCCACAGTAAGTCCTTCTTCCCTTTGGCTGCTTCTGTCATGTGTTCCGTCACAGCGACATAAAAGCAACACCCGTTGAAAATCCACTAATGAGCCCTTGGGACCTCCTGAGATCCTAACCATCTGTTACAGATCAATCTGAAATGTCCCCCACGGGCTCATGTGCTCCGTGGCCTTGTTTTGGGAGGTTGTAGAAATTGTTGGTGGAAAACTACCTGGAAGAAATGGGTCTTGGGGGGCAGGTCTTTGAGGGGTATCTTGTCCCTGAACTCTTCCTGTCTCTCTGCTTCCTGTCATGATGTGAGCAAGTGTCAACTCAAATATGACTGTCAGTCGGACTTGGCCTTGGCACACTTGGTGGAACCTCTTTTAGCGTATGCAACACCTCTGGCTTTGAGACCAGAGACTCTCATTAGCCAGTGGCTTACTGGGCTGCAAACCTCATGGCAGCCCTGCTTAAGCTGGACTCCGCATCAAATGCTCTCAAAGGGCTGGGGAGAAGTGGTTCACACACATGAGCACACACATACACATTCACATGCAAAAAAAAAAAAAAATCTCTTGATATCCTAGTCTCTGTGTTTACTCCAGGAATGGTAACTTTGCCTGACTGAGTTGACCTAGTAAAGACATGATCAGGGGCTGGGGAGATAGCGCAGCAGTTCAAGGCGCTTGCCTGCAAAGCCTGACAGCCTGGGTTTGATTCCTCAGCACCCACGTAAAGCCAGATGCACAAAGTGGCGCATGCATCTGGAGTTCGAGTTCGTTTGTAGTAGCAGGAGGCCCTGGTGCACCCATACTCTCTTTCTTTCTTTCTTTTTTTTCTTTTTTTTTTTTTTTTGATTTTCGAGGTAGGGTCTCACTCTAGCCCAGGCTGACCTGGAATTCACTGTGTAGTCTCAGGGTGGCCTTGAACTCATGGTGATCCTCCTACCTCTGCCTCCTGAGTGCTGGGATGAAAGGCGTGCACCACCATGCCTGGCCCCATACTCTCTGTCCGCCTCTTTCTCTTTGTCTCTCCCTCAAATAAATAAGTAAAATATTATTTTTTAAAGACATGCTCTATGCCACCTGCCTTCTGAGCAGGTAAGAGGAAGCCCTTATTCTCTCAAAGTCCCCAGCACTAGGCATGACCACTCTTACTTCAGGAACAAGGGACTGAGACTCAGAGGTTTAGTAACTTGCCCAAATCTCTGAGCTGATAAGAGGTCAATATAGCTTTAAACCCAAGCAAGACAGACCACGTGACTGCCTACTTTACAGACCAACACAGTAATGTTTTTGTTTTGCTTTGGTGTTTACTAAAGGGGTTGGCATGAAGTGCATGCCCCTAAGCAGGTCTGTGTCTGTCACACTGCCAGGGAAGGAACTGTGCATGACTCTCTTGGCTCATAGCTGGGACAAGATTTCCTCATCCAGTCTGGACAGAAGCCACGGCTGGACTATTGCCTGCCGCCCTTTCTCCTCAGCGGGTGCATTTCCCGTAAATGGTGACTCTGCCGGCTCTTGGACCTGCCAGCCAGCCCTTCCTTCCTGGGCATGGCCCTGCCCCTACTGCCAGGTGTTCAGAAATGGGATTCCACTGCCCAGCCCAGTTTGCTGCAGTGGGGAGCCAGGGGCAGCACCGGGCTCCAAACCTCATGGCTTAAGTGTGTCTAGAGCAGGAGTTTGATGGGGGGGGGGGACGGAGAACAAATGCCCTGAACTGGGAGGTAACATGTGTGTGTGTGTGTGTGTGTGTGTGTGAGAGAGAGAGAGAGAGAGAGAGAGAGAGAGAGAGAGAGAGAGAGAGAGAGAGAGAGAGAGAGCAGATAGACTTTCATTGAGACCAGACCTTGGCAAGAATCCAGGCCTCTCTTTGCCCCCTGAGCTACAGCAGCCTCCTCTCTAGGCTGAGCAGAGATTTGTCTTTGGGCCTAACTCCTGAGGTTCTTCACCTTTCTTCACTTATCACACACTGTCCTCTTTGAAAAGCAGGTGAGCGTGGGAGAAACTGTCGCCAAGTCCATAAAAGCAAGAGGATTAAAGATGATAGAAAGTGCTAGAAAGAGCCAGGTGTGGTGGCACACACCTTTGATCTCAGCGCTGGGGAGGCTGAGATAGGAGGATTGTTAGGAGCTCTGGGACACCACGTTGGCTACAGTGTGAATGCCAGGTCAGCCTGGGCCAAAGGGAGACCCTACCTTGAAAACAAGAAAGAAAGAAGGTTCTAGAAAGAAAACAAACATGTCCAACTGTGCTCTAGATACCCAAGCTAGAGAGGGACTGAGCCATTGGGTAGAACATAAATTCCAAGTGGGGTGAGGTTCTTGCTAAGGGATCTCCTGTTGTTGGCCCTGAGGGAAGGTGGTCCAGCCAGCAAACAGCAGGAAGTAGCAGAATTTGTGGATTTCTGGGAATCTTAGTCTGGGTGGTGTTACAAAAGCATGACAAGAGCTAGGGAAGAAAGGTCAGAGGTCCGGACAAGGTTCTTAACTCCTCCCTGCATGGGAGACCTGCCAAACTCCAGCTGCTTCAAGATGTCCTAGATGTCCAAGAAGCACCCTGCCCATTGAACCCCAGCTGCCACCCATATCTAAAGCCACCTGCCGGGAAAGCCACTTTGGCCTGAAATTCCTGATCCTTGTCCTGACTCTTGAGGGACAAGTGGTTTTCTCTGGCCTGTTCCTGTGGTCCTGGCAAGAGGGTCCAGTGGCTGTATCAAAGCTGGGCTCTCCCTTCTGTCTCCCTCTCTTCCCCTCTTGGGAGTGCTTCCCACTGGCCTGGAAACTTCCTCCCCACCTGAGCTTCTAGTTTCTGACAGAGATCAGCATTGGCCTGGAGTCCACAAGAGCCCTTGGCAGGAGTTGGCAACCAGGAAAGGGTGGCAGCAGGGGCCAAGGAATAGTAGCTGTGGTGATAACCTTCAGCACACACCTCTATCCTCCATGCCTGGCTCCACACAAACCACCCTATACCACCATCATTAATGCCCAGGCCACCAAATGAGGAAGGGGCATGGACCATTAGGCCATTACAGATGGTAAGTCGAGCAAAGGACAGGTGACAATGAGGGTTAAGTCAGGGTGGGGGTGGGCTAGGCTGTGCTCAGACCTGTGACAGGAGAGCTGCTCTTGGCCCCCACCAGGCAGGATGTAGGTCACACCTCAGCCTGTCACTCTAAGGCTGCAGCCTCTCCTCACCGAGCCTCCCATACACACCATGGAGGCTCTCTCTAAGATCCTGACAGTTCCTAGGACCTGACTTCATGGCACCTTTTGACTGTCATCTCTTCCCAGCAGGTGTTTTGTTTGTTTGTTTTTCTAGGCAGGGGCCTGATCTAGCCTAGACTGACCACTATTCACTATGTAGTCTCAGGATGGCCTTGGACTCATGGTGATCCTCCTACCTCTGCCTCTCCAGTGCTGGGATTAAAGGCATGTGCCCGGCTTCTTCCCTGAAGTTTTTATCATCGAAAATAAAATACAAGAATGCCCAGCTCTACTGAGGATTATTTTTGTGTAAGGTTCTGCCTTCACAGAGCAGGCATTTGAATTAAATGACAGGCATGATGGTCCTTCATAGCACTTAGGAGGTGGTTCCAGGAAGATGGCAAGTTCAAGGCCAGCTCGGGCTATACAGGGAGACCTTATCTCGAAACATAATAAACCGAAAATTAAAACAAAGAAAGAATTGGAAGAGAGGACAGAGAGATGCCTCAGCCAGTAAAGTGTTTGCTGTCCAAGCATGAGGACCTGATCCCCAGCACCCACATAAAGCCTGGCACAAGCCTGTAATAGCAGCGCTTGGGAGGTAGAGACAGAGGATCCCTAGGGCTTACTGGCAAGTTATCCGACCCAAACTGATGAGCTCAAATTTGTTCCGGGAAACTGAGTCACACAGAGATGGCACCAGAGATAGAATAATTTATTCATGTCAACATGGACTCAGGGGAATAACTTCCAAAGCTCGTGTACGGAGCTCTGATAGCTTAGAGGTTTTATGGTATGGCGGGCAGTCTGACATCATCTTGAATTCTTTATGCTATTGGTGGGTTCCAAGTTTCTAAGGGTACATGATTTTGGAGCCCAAACAGAAAATTCCTTAGCATCAGTCAACGAGAAGGAAGTAGAGATGTGGAGCAGAAAACGTTGTTTGTTCAGGGGTGTCTGTGGCCATGGCTGCACTAGCCTGATACAAGCAGGTGCAGCTGCACAGAGAGGGAGGAGACCCGGGTCATGCTGTCTCCCTGGTAAACACTTGTACAAGGGGACTGGAGAGATTGCTCAGTGGTTAAGGCTTGTACAATAGAAACTTGTGTTTTAGAGTATCATCAGGACCTGGTGTCTTTGTTAAATTTCTTCCACTACAAATTCAGCAAGAGATTTTGTCTCAGAAAATAAGATAGAGAGTAATACAGGAAGGCACCAGACATCAACCTTTGATTTCCACATGTACCCATCTCTCTCTCTCTCACACACACACACACACAACAACAGGAGATGGGCACATGGGGAAGGAACCTACTGGTTTCCAGCATTTCACGTGTATTACTCGCATGCAGATGTGATTTAAGTACAAGGTGAGAAGCAAGCATGTTTATGGGACACTCAAGATACAGTCTCTCAGGCACTGGATAAGCAGCCTGATGCAAACGAGGCATTGTTTAGGCTGGCCTTAAATTTGCACTGGAGTCCAAGCAGGCTTGCGATTGTGATCCTCTTACCTCAGCCTCTCCAGTTCCACCAGGCCCAACTCTTATAGTCCATTTTCAAGGTATGGTAATGGTGTTATGACTTTTAAAAATTAAGATCTAGGACTGGCGATGCATTTGCATGGGTAGATGGCTTGCAGTTACCTTCTCATTGCTGGGACAACACATCCAACCAAAAACAGTATGGAAGGAAAAGCTCATTTCTGGCTTACAGGTTGGAGGGGAAGATTTTATCATGGTAAGGAAAGCATGGCAAGAACAGACAGGAGGACATCACATTTTGTCACATCAGCTGGGAGTAAGCAGCAAGAGTGAGCTGTCTAGCACTAGAATGTAGGGCTAGATTATAAAATTTTAAGGCCCTCCCCCAGTGACACACCTCCTCCAGCAAGGCTCCACCTCCCCATGGCTCTACTAGCTGGAGATTAAGTATGAAGCTTAATCACAAACACATGAGACTATGGGGGCATTTTACATTCAAACTACCACAGCCCTGCTTCCTCCCCTGTTACTGGTATAGCTGGCATGATTGCTACCAGAGTCAGGGTCGCAGCCTGTGCTCTGGCAGCCTTAACATTCCCGGTTCTGTCACTCTTCCTCAGTAAGCTAATTAAAGGAGCCACATTGGGGCTGGAGAGATGGCTTAGCGGTTAAGGTGTTTGCCAGCTAAGCAGAAGGACCTGAGTTTGATCCCCCTGTATCCATGTAAAGCCAGATGCACAAGATGGTGCATGTGTCTGGAGTTTGTTTGCAGTGGTTGGAGGCTCTGGCACACCCATTCTATCTATCTGTCTCTCTCTTTCTCTCTCTCTCTCTCTCTCAAATAAATAAATAAAACATTTATAAAAAAGAAACATTAAAAAAAGAAGAAAAAAAAAGAGCCACATTGATAGTGAAAAGTAGAAAAAAAATGTGACCGCATTGGGAAGAGAGGCAAAGAGATCTAATGACATTCCCAAGTCCATCTTTGGGATCCTGACATGAGGTTTAGGTAAAGGGTCAGAGATATGCATATCTAAGCAGGTGCCAAGGTGCCATCCTGTCTGTCATTGTCCTGCTCCTGCAAGATGGTCTGAAGAGTTCCCAGCACTGCCTGAAATTCATTTCTTCAGGAGACAAGTTTTCCCTGTCTAGCACTAAGGCTGCAGCCTTTTTTCTCTCACAGAATGAGAGTTCTGGAGAAAGTCCAATTTGGGGATTTCACTGTTTCAAAAATCCAATAGTCAAACCCATCTTCCTGCACACAATTGTACTCCTGGAGGTGGAGGCAGGAGGTCAAGGTCATCCTTCACTGCATAGAAGTTCAAGACCACCCTGGAATAAAAAGCAAAGAAAAATTCACTCCTTGGAGGGTTTGAGGGGCTGGGGACATGTTTCAGCGGTAAGAGCACTTGCTGAGCGAGCTTGAAGGCCCAAGACGGCCTGATTTCCCTTTAATTCCCCAGCACCCACATAAGCCACTGAGCATGGTCATGCTTGTCTGAAACTCCAGTCTGGTGGGAAGTAAAGACCTAACAATCACTGTAGCTTGTGAAAACGGCAACATCCGGGTTCAGAGAGAATACATCTCAACAAAACACATGGATGAACGCTGGAGGAGGAGATCCAACTTTCTCTTTGGTCTCTGAACACGCACACACACGCTGTGTACACATGTGCACACGCTTCACACATGTCACACCGACATACTGATATGGATTAGGAGCAAGGTAGCTTTTTCCCAATAGGTACTTGGCCCACAGAAACATGGCTGCCACCTTGCCTGACAAAACTGATTCGATCTCATCCACTATGGCTGATGGCAATAATTTCTTAGCAACAATAACTTCCTGTTTCTTGTCTAATTGCATACTTAGTTCCTGTGGGCTTAGCCCCCATGGTTGAGACCTTCCTAAGTCAATGTTTCTCCCAGACCCACCAACCAATCATGTCCTTCCCTAGATACCTGAGCCTGCTAATGAGGTTTATTCTAATTGGATGTCTGATTCATATAAATGGACCTGACTCTTGCTTCCAAAGCCTGATAGCATAGGTTCGATTCTCCAGTACCTACGTAAAGACAGATACACAAAGTGTCTCATGTGCCTGGTGTTTGTTTGCAGTGGCAGGATGCCCTGAGGTGCCCATTCATATTCTCTTTCTTCTTGAAAATAAATAAATAAATATATATATATATATTTGGCTTCAGGCTCCTAAGCCCGAAAGCGATGCAAGCAGCGGAGCTGACCCGGGGCGGAGAATAATCAATATTTTTTAAATGGTCCTGAAACTCGAGTGTAAACCTCTGCTCATCCTTCCTTCCCCTAAAAGCTTTAAAAGTTTGTAAAGGAAATTCTCCCTCTCCTTCCAGCATTGTTTGGGGGGGGGCGGGTAGGGATTCCTCTTTCCTGTATTATTTTTTTGCTCTCCTGTTTTCATACTACCCTTAATAAATTCTCATAACTTACCTTTCTCTGTGTACATGGTTTTCATTTCTTTGATCACTTTGACAAGGGCTTCAAGTTGTGGTTCACAAGCCTGGGGGGGGGTCTCTTAATCCTTATGGAATCGAATCCCTCCCAGGACTGCAATCCTTCATCAATTTTACACATGAAAAAATATCACCCTTTTAAATGTGCCACACACTGGTTCTGCTGTTGTCATGGTTTGATCCAGGTGTCCCCCACAAACAATTGAATGTGTTCTGATAGATAGATCCTCAGCTGATGGCAGTTTGGGTTTTACAACCTCGATGAAGCTGTGTTGTCGGGGGCGGGCTTATGGGGTTATAAGCCAGCTTCCCCTTGCCAGTGTTTGGCACACCTTCCTGCCGCTGTTTGCAGTGCTGTGGCAGGGGTGATGTCCAGCCCTCTGCTCATGCCATCGTTTTCCCTGCCAGGATGGAGTCTCCCCTCGAGTCCGTAAGCCAAATAAACCCATTCCTCTACAAGCCACTTTTGTTTGGGTTCTTTCTGCGCAGCAACTAGAAAGCTGACTGCAACAGCTGTGAACACAGATGCCCCTCAGCCAAGGAGTGGGTCAGACACAAGGCTGTTGTGCGTTCTGCAGGCCTGTGGGTGTTCCTCAGACCCCAGACCCCTCTGCAGAAGAGTCTAAATTACTTTCATGAAGGCATGATTTCTAAAGCCTCATCTATTCTGAGAAAAGCATAAAAAAAAATACCCGATGCTCTCGTCCTTTGTCACAAGGTGGGAAAAGTGGGGTCCCACTTCACGAATATACACAGGCTCTGCCAGACTGTGCAATGACACCAGACATTGAACTCCAAAGGTCATCCAGCCCCCAGCGGCTGCCCGAGGCTAGAGGCTCTTTTCAGTGCCTGTGCCCATCTGCAGGACCAGGGATGGGGCAGTGCCTAGAACTCCACTTCCTCCCCAGAGGACCAAGATCAGCCAAATGCTGTGAGTGTGTGTTGTGGGGGTTCAGTGTTTACCACAAATCTCTGCTCCAAGTGTTCCCCACAGCCCTTCAGAAAAGCGGGCTCCAAGTCTCGCCTTGGAGACCCTGAAATCTACTTGGTAATAGGTAACACGATCACACTGCTATGATAAAATCATTGGCTCCAAACATGATCACACTGCTATGATAAAACCGTTGGCTCCAGTTGGGTGCGGTGGCGCACACCTTTAATCCCAGCACTCGGGAGGCAAAGGTAGGAGGATCACCATGAGTTCAAGGCCTCCCTGAGACTACATAGTGAATTCCAGGTCAGCCTGGGCTAGAGGGAGACCCTACCTCGAAAAACCAAAGAAAATAAAAAATAATAAAAAAAAATCGTTGGCTCCTTATTTGGGTCCTCAAGGGAAGGAAAACCCTTTTGTATGTCTCCTTTACTCTGGGTCACCTGCTCACCTTGCATATAGGCATGTTAACAGCTCAAGGAGCCTCTGTGTCACCTCTTACAACCCCTTCCAGACTGAAGGCACAGAGAAAAGCCACCTGTCATCACTTGGGACTCTGGGAAGAGCAGAGCCTGGAACCCTATGAGGCTATTCATCTGGGATGGTGAGGCTGAGCCTCTGAGCAGATCATCTAGAAAGAGCCATCAGGGTCCCCTTGGGTGATGACAGGGTTAGCAGATGAAGAAGTGGGATCCTAGCTAAAACAGCGATGGGCCAAAGCACACCTTGACCTGCTGACCCGTGCAGACCTCTCACCCTTTGCTTCAATTCTTCCTCTGTAAGCTTGAAAGCTCATGCAAGTGTCCCAAAGGCAGACTCGGGGACACTGAACCCCTGAATCTGTTTCATTTCCTTCAATGTGCTGATAAGATCTCGCTGCTTTTCACCATTACTCATCTTTTTGCTGGTATATGGGGACAAGTGGCTGAGCTTGTGAGTGCCTTCTGCCTTAACCCTCCACTTACAGTATGGTTGAAGCCAGTTTGAGGACAAGTGGTGAATTCCCTGCACAGTCCTTGGATTCTGTCCTCCCTCGGCCCAATGTGGACAGGTCAGACGGTGGGAGTAACCAAATGACCTTATGTTTGCAGAGTGACCTCTTCCAGGGGCAGAGAAGGTGGCTGAGGATGTCAGTTGGCCCCAATGGGGTTTCCAAGGGGGCTTTCCCAGCTCCCTAGGCCCAATGACAGACACCAGCTGCTCCTGACTTTCACGTCAGAGTTTGAAAAGCCCCTAAACATTCTACAACGGCTTTTCTCCTCCACCTGGTCTCCCCCATGAATCCCTGCTCCCTCCATCCCCTCCTGGTGGCTGGGCCTGGGGGGGGCCTTGGCTTCATCAATCTCTGGAGGCAGCGTGGTACTGGGGAATGGAACCTGGGCTGTTAGGCTTTGCAAACAAGTGCCTTTAACCACTGAGCCATCTCCCCAACCCTAAAACTTGTTTTGTTGGTACTGAGAATTGGACTTACTTTCCCATTAAGCCAACCAACACCCTCCAGCCCTTTTATTTATTTTATTTTGCGTGCATGTGTGTGTACATGTGGAGACCAGAGAGACAGGGTTCATTACTGGCCTGAATCCACTAATCAAGCTAGACTGGGGGGGGGGGGTCAGCAAGCTCCAGGGACCTGCCTGTGTCCACCTCCACTAAAAAACCCCCACCTCTTGCATTTATGCGGGGAGGGGGGAGCTGGGGATCGAACTCAGGTCCTTATTTATACTTTGAAGGCAAGCACGTTATCCATTGAGCTACAGTTCCAACCCCCCTATTTATTTATTTATTTATTTATTTATTTATTTATTTATTTATTTATTTATTTATTTATATTTTTCCTGGCAGGGACTCCTTAACTTGTCCAGGCAGGACTTCAACTCGCTTGGTGGCCCAAGTTGGCCTCGGATTTGTCATTTTTCGGCTTCAACTAATGATGCCAGGCCCAGAAACCCTGCCATTCGGAGAGAAGCTGCTCTTCTCTGAGCTCTGAATGTGTCCGTCCCACGCTGCCCCTCATTCATTCGCTGGCCACCCATTCGATGCTTCTAGAACATCAGCACCATTCTCTGAGCTGCCCTCACCATTCCTCCCTGGATCTCGGTGCTTCATCGCG
The DNA here is from genome assembly GCA_004024765.1 of Zapus hudsonius. NCBI lineage: Eukaryota > Metazoa > Chordata > Mammalia > Rodentia > Dipodidae > Zapus > Zapus hudsonius. The sequence continues at coordinate 4,483 of PVHP010030370.1, read as the reverse complement.
CAGGTCTGCTCCCTCCCTGCACTCCAGGTCGGCGGGGTCTGCATCCAGGTCCCCGGGGACCCTCGATCGAGTCCCCTCCGCAGCCCGCGGCTGCGCGCTCGGCCCGTCCCGCCTCCACGGCGACCTGTGCGGAGCGGAGCCCGGGGCGCCAGCCTGTCCGCGGGGCTCGGGAGCCTGCCTGCTGGCGGGCGCGGGGCGGCTCCCGGGAGGATGAAGCAGGTAGGCATCGCAGATGCCCTGCTGGGAGAGAAAGGGCTGGCGAGGAGCCCGCAGAAGCGCCTGGAAGGGTGGGCAGGAGGAAGGATGCCCGGGCTGGGACTGAGCTGTAGGGGGCCGGAGAGGGGTCACCAGGGACGCAGACCCAAGCGCGGGGGGCGCAGGCTCATCCGCTTGGAGCTAAGATGTGCCATGTGCCCCTCCTGTGCCCCAGGCCCTGGTGGATGATACCGAGGACGTGTCCCTGGACTTCTGCAACGAAGATGAGCTGGCCTTTAGCAAGGCCAAGATCAGGTATGTTTGGACAGGGCCCTGGACATATGGTCGCCAAGCTGCAAATTCGTCCGTTCATATATTCAGTCATTCAAAACCTACATACTTCTGCATTCGTCACGCAGTCCCTGCCCTCCCCACCCCCGCCCTGCAGTTGGGGTGGGGGAGGGGACAGCTAATTGATGCAGCCAAAATATTGGCAGTGTGAGAGGGTTTTAGGAAGAAACCAGCTTGGTGATGAAACACAAGGGCGCCAGGGGAGGTCTCAGGCCTGAGGGCAGCCAGGGGAAGTGATCTTTGAGCTGAGGCTTTGATGGCAGGAAGGAGCAAGTGCAGAGACCCCCGCTGCTGGGCTGGAAAGTCCAAGACCACTGTGGCTCCACGCAGTGTCCCAGAGGAGCAGGGACTGATGGGAGGCTGGACAGTGGCAAAAGGCTGGGAGTTTCCTCCTCATGCCTGCGGGGCTCCAGCCTGATGGACTTGTCCTTGTGCTGCCTCAGACGTCAGCATGCAGAAGGCAACTGGACCAGAGGTGGAGGAATGACCTGGGAGCTGGCTGGCCAGGGAACTGCGGATCTGCCCCTTCTAGAAACAGCACAGCTCAGTGACACTCACTCACCCCTTTTGCCCATCTCTCCTTCCAGTTTCAACACCTGCAGGTGTAGGGACCCTGGGACACAACGCTTTTTCTTTATTTTTCTTTTTCCAGTGCTGGGGATGGACATTCTAGCCCTGAGTTACATACAGGCATTTTTCTTAAAAATCTGTTTCTCTTTGTGTTTTAGACACCGGATCCTCTGATTAGAATCCAGTAGCCACTCCCCACCCCAGTGGAATGGACTATTCGTTTCTTATGGTTGCTATAACAAATTATGAACCGTAGCTTAAAATGACAAGTCACTCTTCTGTGGTTCTACAGGCCAGAAGTTTACACTTCTGTGTAAACTCAGTGTGACTGAGCCGAAACCAAAGTGTTGGCACAGCCACACCCCAGTAGGGCCACCTCCTCCCCCATTGTGACCAGGAGGCACTAGGGGAAAGGCGACTCCATGCCCTTTCAAGATACTCTGGCCACTGACATGGAGTCTCATAGCCCCTTCCTTCATCTTCCAGACTAGCTGGATAATGTCTTTGACTCTCTGCTCCAATCTTGTTTTTTTTAATGAACCATTTTTCTTTTTTTAAAATATTTTATTTATTCATTTTCAAGCAGAGATGAGAGAGAAAGAGAGAGAGCAAGAGCGAGAGAGAGAGAAAGAGAGAGAGAGAGAGCACCAGGGCCACCACCTTGTGGGTCTGGCTTATGTGGGTCCTGGGGAATTGAACCCAGGGTCTTAGGCACTGGAGGCAAGTGCCTTAACCACTGAGCAATCTCTCCAGCCCTACTCCAATCTTCTGATCTTCTTCTTCTTCTCCTTCTTCTTCTTCTTCTTCTTCTTCTTCTTCTTCTTCTTCTTCTCCTCCTCCTCTTCCTCCTCCTTCTTCTCTCTCTCTCTCTCTGTGTCTCTGTCTCTCTCCTTCTTTACCTCTCGCTAATAATAAACACGTCTATGACCGCATTTCAGGCACACCTGGATAACCTAGGACAATACTTTAAGATCCATTACTAAGGGCTGGGGAAGCCCTGGGTTCAATCCTTGGCTGTGCATAACCCAGTGATGCAAATTTGTGATTAGGAGGTGAAGGCAGGAAGATCAGAAGTTTAAGGCCATCCTTGGCTATATAGCAAGTTTGAGACCAGCTTGGGTCACATGAGACTTTGTCTTAAAAAAAAAAAAAAACTCAGGCTAGGGAGATGGTTCATTTGCTAAGGCATTTGCTATCAAGCATAGGACCTGAGTTCAGATTCTCAGGACTTATGTAAAAGCCAGCTGCAGCAGCTCACAACTGTAATCCCAGAGCTGGGAAGGCAGAGATGAGGGTTCCTGGGTCTTGCTGATCAGTGAGCTTTAGATTCAGTGAGAGATCTTGTCGCAAGTAAATAAATAAATAAATAATAAATAAATAAGTAGAGAAGTGACTGAGGAAGACACAGGATGTCAACCTTTGGCCTATACCCACATGCAAACTTGTGCACACACACCTGTACATGTGAACCCACACACACTGACACACATACCCATACATACATGGTAATAATAATCAATAAAATTTGATTTTTATAAACTTAATCCTTTACTGGGTGTGGAGAGATGGCTGGGTGGTTGAAAGTACTTCTGGCCACTTTCGACTCCCCAGCACTCATGTAAAGCTGGTCACAAAGTGACACATGCGTCTGTGATCCCGGCATGCCTAGCACAGTGGGAAGGGCTAGTCTGACCTTCATTTATGGTGACAGGAAACCATGTCTCATGAAGGTGGAAAAAGAGCAGAGACACCTTGAGGTTGACCTCTGACCTCCGCACCTGCGCCATTGCACGAGAGCACCTGTGCACATGTACATATACACAAATAAAAATTTTAAAAACTTTTTATTCACAATTTCCATAAAAATAAATAATATACCATCACAATAATCCTCTTAGTACCCTCCATTTTCCCCTCCCAAATCCTCCCTCTCCTTAAATCTTTCTTTCCAACTAGTCTCTCTTCTATTTTGTCACCATTTCCCCTCTTTTGTTAATTTATTTCCTCCTGTGATGCTTCAGCCACTGTGAGGTCAGAATAGCAAAACCACTTTGTGTCTGGAAGACAGTGTTACAAGCGCTCCTCTCCTTCCTTTGGCTCTTACAGTCTTTTTATCCCAATGGTCCCTGAGCCATGGAGGGTGTGACGGAGATGTCTCAGTGCTGAACCTCCACTGTCACTTTGTAGCACTTGGCGAGTTTTGAGTCACCCCAGTTTTGAGAGGTCTCTGCCACCTGAAAAGAGAGACTTCTTTAAACAAAAGCAAGAACAGCGTTAATATATGGGCACAAACACAAGTGCTTACAGGGCAATTTGGTGGCATAACATATGCATTTAGCTAGATAAGAGTAGTAGTCCCCCTGGGGCTTACGATGGCCCAAGCTATAGGCTGTTCATTAGGTTTTCAGTACCAGGCAGGAATTCCTGGGACCTCAGATCCAATCAGAGGGCAGTCAGTTATAACAGACAGGCCACCATTGCACCAGCTGGTACATTTGGCCTAGCTCAACAGACATAAAGCTTGCAGGGTCCATGGCTGGTTACGACCATTGATTAGTCCTCCCTCCCCTTAAGCTCTCCATTCTTTTTTTTAAAAAATATTTTATTTATTCATTTTCAAGCAGAGAGAGAAAGAGAGAGGGAGAGGGAGAGAGAGAGAGAAAGAGAGAGAGAGAGAGCACCAGGGGCACCACCTTGTGGGTCTGGCATATGTGGGTACTGGGGAATTGAATCCTGGGCCTTAGGCACTGGAGGCAAGTGCCTTAACCGCTGAGCCATCTCTCCAGCCCAAGTTCTCCATTCTTTTCCCTACTTCCCAGCCCCTTTCTAGCTTCCTAGCCTCCACTGCTAACTTTTACTCCAACTCACATACAAACCTAAGCATTTGAAGCTAGGATCCGCGTACGAGAGAGAACATACAGTGTGTGACTGTCTGAGCCTGAGTTCCCTCCCTCAGTACAATCCTCTCTAGATCCACCTATTTCCTGCACGTTTCATAATTTCACTTTTCTCTACAGCTGAATAAAACTCCACTGTGTAAATATACCACATCTTCATGATCCATCATCATTTAGGATCATCTCGGCTGGTTCCATTTCCTCGCTATGGTGAATACAGAACAGCAATACACATGGATGAGCAAGTGTGTCTGTAGTAAGAAGTAGAGTCCTCAGGGTATATGCCAAGGAGTGGAGTTGCTGGGCCATATGGTGTGGTAGTTTGAATGTGATACTATAAATGTGTGCCTCATAGACTTGGGTGTTTTATTAAAATTAAACTTGTCTCCAGCCATCTGGCTGGAGGAGGTGTCATTGGGGGTGGATCCTGGGGTCCAGCCCTAAGGGATGCTTGAGATCGAATCTGAATT
>PVHP010030369.1:0-21736 GCA_004024765.1 Zapus hudsonius | reverse complement strand
AGGAGAGTAAAAGGCTGGAATGAGAAAGGTCCAATATTGTCAGAGTATATGATATACTTGAAAAAAATGACTACATGAAGCCAACACTACATACAATGAATACACACATCAATCAAAATTGCCTAGCAGTTAAAGAAGTGAAGCCTCTTGCAAGTCTGTGGAGAGGCTTTGACCTACAAACTGAACCCATCAAGCAACCCCACTAGTTTACATGCTTGAGGATTGACTATTCTCACTAGAAATTCATTGTGACATCTCTTCCCTTCATCACAAGCAACTTCCTGATGTCCTACTTACATTCCCTCTGTTACTAAACTTCATTATTTTAGAACTTATAACTTAAAAGTTCCCTTGCTCTAGGTATGGAGAAGACTCTTACTCTCTGTGACTTTAAATTTGAAGGCAATACTTTAAGGAAAAGCGGTTCATTTCCTGAGTTACTGTACTCAGTGAGTTTATATCTTCATATGGATTCTTAGGAACCGAGTCCAACATCTGGGTCCTTGTGAAGCTTCTTCCTGTCCTGTGTTTGCCTCCCAGGACACAGAAGAGAGCAGAAAAAGTACTCCAGGCTTTACCAGGAAGGAGAGAAAACTAATACTTAGTAACCATCATCTGCTGATTCAACTTCCTGATATTGTTAACCAAGTATTGCCAATCCTATGTTAAGATAAGCAAATTGAGGGCTAGGGAGATTGCTCAGTGGTTAAAGGCACAAGCCTGCCAACTGGAGTTTGACCTCCATCACCCAGGTAAAGTGCGCATTTCTAACAGAGTTCTAAAGGAGATGACTCTCGGAGCTTACTTTGGGAAACAAACCTAGAAAAGGAATCAAGGAGGTGGAATAGAACAGAAGTCATGAGAATACAGCATCCCTGCCAGACCCCTAAACAGAAGCCAAGCCTCAAACCCTCACTGTGAGCCGCACATAATAAACAAAGGCTCTTTTCCTTTGGATGATAATGAAGTTGTGAATCACTAACGTGCTTATCTGTGTGGTTCTGGATTTCTGTTCTTCACTGGAATGAGATAACCTTCCTATTACTAATACTACAAATGTCAGATTAGCTACTCTGATGAATTCATCCCCAAGAAAACTCTCCTCTTGAAAGACAAAAGAGCCAGGCATTCCCACCATTCCCCTCTACCCCCAGCTGTATATGAGTGAGCACTAGTATGTGGTGGGCCCTGCCACAGCCTCTGCTGCTCACCGTTTAATTTTATTTCTCAACAGCCCATTGAGTTTGTGGCTATGATTATCCCCATTTGTGGAGGAAGACGCTGAAAGCAGGGAGTGAACTGAATGGCTGAGTCTGTGAGTGAGTAGAATGGATATCCATCCCTGTTCTAATTACATCATCTTAGAAGGGTGCCAACTGCCTTGACCCAGGGAGTTGGTGTGCCTCCCTTTCAGCACCCAGCAGAGCCTCTCTGTGTCCTGTCCATCTGCAACTGCGTGGACTGTCCACCATGCCTGCTGCTCTCACTCTGGACGGCAGCTCAGAAACAAACTCCCAGATCTTCACTGGGGAGATCAAGAAGGAATGCCTCCACTTCTAAAATCTTACATTGTGCAAGTGCAGCTATTTTTAGCCTTTGATGAATTCTGTGTCTCCATAGTTGCAGGACTTGACATCCTGTCTGGTCACTTTCAGACCCACTCTTGTTCTGGAAGGTCTTTTTAACATGTGTTGCCAGTGAACCAAATCATCTCACTAATCTGCTGTAAATTGAAAGGCTTCCTGTCACATCAGAACAACTCCAAGCCTCAGTCCTTCCAGTGACCTTCAGGAATAGGCTCTGTGACCACACAAGTCATGGCTTCTGTCTTCCTTTTGATTGCTGAGCTCCATCCCTGATTTAGGGAGCATGCTAAGCACCTTCATTCCCAGGACACTTGCTGTCCCCTCTTTGCTAACCTTCATCCTCAGAACCTGGCTTCCTTCAGGGCTCTGGATGATGAGATTCCTTCAGAGAGTGTTTCCTGGCGACAGCAGTAATCACAGAAAAGCAACCAGGCCCAGGCAGAGATGGCCTGGAGTCAGCCCCTATTCCTGGTGCTTCCCTTTATCCCTTCCTGCTCTCTCACCAGCACAGCCCTCCAGGCCACATCCCCCTTGTGCACACATACTAGGGAGAACACTTCAAACTCAAGCCCAGGAATGGAGCTTTATTACCTGGGAGCCAGGGCCATGGAGTGGATGTGAGCCTCAGAACGACCCCTTGGACTACAGGGAGAATTGCTGTCCCCTAGCCTAGCTCAGGAATCTGCTCAGAAAATACAAATCTATTCCATTGAAAAACTAAACAAGGCATCGTCACCGATTCAGGGCCAAGGTGGCTGGTCTTGGGTTCCCTGGTGGAGGCAAGGTGGGCTGCTCATCTCTGGGCCTTCACATTCAACTCAGCTCCTGCCACCCAGGAGCCCACTGCAGGCTGGAACTCATCTCCCAGCTCATTGAAGGGTCACAGGCTTTTCTGGGATCCAAGAGCTAACTCTTAGAGCCCTCATCTTCCTGCTCTTGGTTCTTCTTTTTCAAATTGTGATAGTCATTTTTATTTTTTTATATAATTTATTATGAATAAGTATATACATTGTATGAGAAAATCTTGTGAATGTGTCCTCGTTTCCCTTCTCTCTGTCCCCTATCCACTGGGATCCTTCCTCAGTGCACATACTGGACCTGTCCATAGGTTGGGGGTATGAACTGCACCAGAGGGAGCCAGTTTTTCATTGTTTTTTTCCCTTCCCCCTTGTGTATTGTTGCTGAGGGGGGCAATATCTCTGGATATTCTCACTCAACATGGCTCTTACATTCTTTCTGCCCCTTCTTCCGCTCAGTTCCCTGAGTCATAGTGGGTGAGTTTTGAGTCTGCTTTATTGTTGAGATCTTAAGTATCTCTGGATCTTTGCCCTGGGTTGTGATGGGTATCATTGGTGTCTGTCTCCATTGACCTTTCATGGGTTATCAGACTTGCTGTGATGATTAGTCTCCTGTTTGTCTCCTTACTTTCTTGTAGGTTTCATGCTCTTGGTTCTTGAGAGATGATGTCTACTAAGCTCACTGGGGGATTTCACCTGGTTTTCACCTTCAACTTTTCCATCAGATTTATCTACTGAGAGAGATTGTATTCAAATGATATGAAAAAAAATGTCAAGACCACTTGCTGAGCAAGGAGATAATTTTTTCCAAGTGGACTTCAGTGACATGTTTCTTTCTAGTCACAATTGAAGAAAATCCCTGGTTTTCTTTCTGAGCAAAGGCTAAGGACACTTAAAATAAACTGACTCATATTCAGGAAATGAAGATTTTTAACCATAACACCAATATTTCCTTCCTGAAAACTGTTTCAGCTTGGCTTTGAGTCATGCCCCATGGACAGTGGGCTTCACGGAGGTAGACCAGAAGGCTGTGCAGCATGAAGGAGCCACAGACTGGTCTGTCTGACTCTAAGAACAGAGGTGAGGTCTCACAAACCCACTGAGAGCCTCAGTGGGAAAGGCATCTCAGAATTGAATGCCCATCTTAACTAACAACTCACCCTCTGACAGCTCCTTAATAGTGGGAAATGGATCAGCTACCTCTTTGGGCCCAGCACACACTTAACCCTGAATTGGTAGACATTTCCTTCCCCTTTTTAATCTGATCAACATCAATTCTTTTTAACATACATTTCATGTTTTTCCAAAAGTGAAATTCCTCTTTCTCTGCACAGATATTGAGATGGTATCAATATTGAGGTGGTATCAATAATCAAATTTTGGGGTCTGAGGAGATAGCTCAGTCATTAAAGCCTTTGCCTTGTAAGCAAGAGGATTTGAGTTCCGTTCCCAGGAACCATGATAAATGCAGGCATGGTGATGCTGTGGATCAGTAATCTCTCCGCTGGTGAGGTGGAGACAGGAGGATCCTTTGAGCTCACTGGGCAGCCAGGTTAGCCTTACTGGTGAGCTTCAAGCCAATGGGATATCCTGTCTCATCCAGAGGTGGCTGGCATAGGACACCCAAGGTTATCCTCTGGCCTCCCACACTTCTGCAGGCTTGTGAACCTAATACTCTCGAACATATGATTGTGCCTCTGCACATGCCTGCATCCCACACAATCCACAGTCAAACCAATACAGAAAGTCACTGGTGATTATTGCTACTGTCACGATGGCCATAATTTGCATATTAATACGCCATCCTAAAAAACATTTATGAGTGTGCGTACATGTGGAGATCAAAGGACAACCTTGAGGTGTTGGTCTTCTCCTTCCACCTTGTCTGAGACATGGTTGGTCTTGTTGAATGCCACCGGAGCATGGCTACTGGCCCAGGAGCATCAAGATTCTCCGGGCTCTGCCTAGCATTACCATAGGGACATCAGAATTATAAACACGTGCCCAGGGTCTTGTTTTACAAGAGGGCTGGGAATCTGATTTCTGCTGAAAACGCTGTCACAGTGAGCACCTTTAACAACTGAGCCATCCCCCTGACCCCAGAAAACACTTCTGAACAGACATTGGAACTTTTCCCTCAGAACCTCCTCCCCTTTCTATAAAGCCTGGCTGGACATTCTAATCAATACCAAAAATAAATAAATAAATAGCCCTGAACTTTTGCAGGCTGTGACATCACAGGACCCTTTGACAAAATCACGCCAACCAGTGACACTTCTCTTCCTCGGCAGCATTCAGAAAGGCCAATTAACTTCCTCTGAAATCCAGCTGTCCAGTGGAAAGTTGCAAGTATCTCCGTCTCCCTGGTGATGGCTACGCATTCCTGTGAATCACTCGGGGAGATTAAATAAGGCCTCTGGAGAATTCCAGTTTTTGGTCAACCAAGAGGGTATTCTCCTGGGAACCCATTAAGCAACCCAGAGTGTTAAGTCCAGAGCCCAGTTTCCTTAAAGAGTGACAATGTACACACAAGTCTGCCTGCTGCTGGCTAGCCATCATGCAATCTGGCTAGCCTACACAGAATGGCCTCATCTCTCTCACTCCCCTGTGACTTCAGAAGTGACTGTACCTACCTTAAGCATCTCTGGACCAATTTTACAGGCTGACATCATGACTCTTTACTTTGTCTCTCCAAGTAACAATTTTCAAAGCCACTTATTTCATTTTGTGTTGGACATGAAAGGAAAAGCGAGTGCTTTTGAAGATACCTGTCGGACAGGTAATAAAATCCGTGACTCATTAAATCCATCTATGGTTTCTCTTCCAAGTCTGAACAGTTATGTACAGTAAAATAACATGCCTGTCTTCAACCACCCTTGATGGCTGTCTACTAGAAGAGGACACTTCCCAGACTTCTGTATTGCATCATACAGATAGACTGCAGTTAGTGACTCCTGGTTGGACCCCCGGTACCTTTGATGGTGGAGAAAGAACTGGTGTCTATGTGACTCTCCAGGGAGTCTTGGTAATTACACTGTATGCATCCACAGGCAGGCAGAGGGCTGGAGGTGGCTTGCCCTAGCTTCGACAGCTTTCAAAGTCCAACTCTGCTTCCTGGGCCTTGTATTTAGTTCTGATAATTGTCATAACTTGAAGGCAGTCGTCATGTTGGAATTTCAGGCTGGGACAAGTATCCTTCCTTGTTTTCACCAGTGTTCCTGCGTTGAGGTGTGAGCTCATTGCAATGTCAAATTCTAGATGAACCTTCAGTTAGAAAGTCTAGCCTTTCAGGACAGTTCTTAATAACTCCTTGGTTTTAGAGTGGGTTTCTGATGAACTAGCTTCTTCTCATCCAAAATCATTTTCTCTGGCTCCCTCAGAGGATGAAGTGTCCCCCCAACACATACACATGCACAGTTTCAATGGTTGCTCCCTCACTTCCCCCTCCCTACAATCATCTGTCCCGCTCACTTTAAAATGGTTTCTTCTCAGGTGGGAAATACCTCAGCCAGATAAGCGCTTGTCTCACAAGCCTGAGGATATATGTTCAGATCTCCAGTACCCATGAAAAATGCCAGGCATTACCATGGCAGTGCTCCTGTGATCCCAGCACCAGGGAAGTAGAGACAAGCAGATCACCAGAGCTCACTCTCCAGATGGTCCACCCTAATTGCTGGGCCTCAGGCCAGTGAGGGAGGCTACTTCATCAAGGTGGATGGCGTTTCTGAGGATGACACCAGAGGCTGACCTCTGACCTACACACACACACACACACACACACACACACACACACACACACACACACACACACACACACACGGACACAGAGATACACGAAAAGATGATATCTTCTTTTGGCTCCTGTTCAGAAGTTCCACATGGCATTGCTTCTGCCAGATAAAAAGAGCCTGCTTGCTGGATCAGCAAGGACCCATCTGATCTCTCTGTCAGCAGGCGCTGACCTAAGGGCTGGGTTTCTCAGATTCCTTCAGGGAGCTGCCATTCCTGTTTTCATGCATGAAACTAACTGATAGAGAGTTCTGCAGTCAGATGCTCCTCTGTGGAGCCATCCCCCCACCCCACCCGGTGTGCTGATCCCAAGTAACAGAAGATAGAGGGCAGACAGAGGGAGCCGGGCTTTGGCAGAACTGATGACATCATGATGGGTGGAGAGGAGATGAGTCATGGAGGGGAGAACCATGCCAGAGAAGAGCTACAGAAAAGCAGAGAGTTGGAAAACTCATTCAGTAACTTGCTGTCATCCAACATTAGAAACTTTTTTGGTATATGTGTATATGATATGTGTCGTGTGTGTTCGTGTGTGTGTGTGTGTGTGTGTGTGTGTGTGTGTGTGTGCGCGTGTGTGTGTGACAGCATGCACCTGCCACAGCAGGTACGGAGGTCAGAGGAAAACTTTGGGGTCAGTCATTGTCTTCCACCACGTATGAGGAAGGGACTCTTGTTAACCACTGACTGGGTTTGTTGAGCTGGCTGACCTATGAACTTCTGGAAAATTCTCCTGTCTCTACCTCCCATCTCACTGAGATCAATCTGAGCAATCTCCCAAATGTTAGTGACTTAAATCTCTCTAACCCTTGTTTCCTTCATTTCTTAAATTAAAAAATAAACTAAAAATATTCATTGCAGGTAGTCACAAGTGCTTAATAAGGCATTCTATGTACGATTTACCACAGTGTCTGTCACAATCCTGTGACTGTTAGGGCTGCTTTTGTTCTTATCAACAGCAGGGTTATGAAGCCAGTGAATACAGCTGGCCTTATAGATTGAATGTTCCAAGTGGACCACAGAAGGAAATGAAACCAGCGAGGAAGCCTGAATATAGAGACATTTGAAAGTGATTGTGAACACAAGAAATTGATTCTGTTATTATAAGGCCACAGGAAAATCGAATAGTGAATACTATTTTATCTTGCGGGCCTTAACAAAAATAGAAGTGAGCATTGTGCCACTGAGAAGAAGGAGCCTGATGTCTCTAACCACTAAGTGCAATGCTTTGACTTACGGTATCGTATTTATTCTCTTGTGCAAGTCAGTTAGAATAGACAAGAGAAACGTCCAAGCGTGGGGTTCCAAACTCAGCTGCTTTCTAGCTCCAAATGCTGCTTCTCCAGGGACGCTAACTGAGCACATGGGAACTTGCTAAGACTTTGATTTCTGACTGCAGCCCTCGGGCAGTCATTATTGGGGCCAGCACACTCGGGTAGTCTGTACTCTGCATGAGCCTAATAGTCACAACTAAAATGCCTCTCTTTTCCCACCTTGCATGCAGACCAGCTGTTGTCTATGTTGTGGATCACCAGACGTGTCCTCACAGTGGACAGTGTGGTCACTCCAGTAACCAGAAAGGCTTTTCTGCTTTAACAGCAGAGATTCCAATTGATGAAAATTGAACTCTCGAGTGTTTTGAGCAAGCCTTCTGCTTCTCGGTTCTGGGCATTAGGCATTGAGTTCTGACACCTGGGGTTAATCAGGTGTCATATTGTAGAGAGAGAAAGAAAAGAAAGTGAGAGGGATCCATAGTCGGGAGAGAGTCAACCTCGTGGAGGTGAGATAGACCAAGCATCATCTGAGTATTGATGAAGCTGACTGTCTTCTCTGCCTCAGCTGCTTTGGTTGCCACGTCAACATGTGAGACCATAAAGTCCGTGATCAAGGCACTGGCAGGCTCAGATCAGAGACAGCAGCTATCTGCATCCAAGATGGTTCCTCGTAGCTGCAGCCTCACATGGGATAAGAAGAGCGAACCGGACAGTCTCTCCCTCAAGCTTCTAGGTAAGGACTCTGGCCTCATGGCTTGCACATGTCCTAAAGCCCCCTTCTTATTAATATCAGCACCATCAATGAAGGTTCAAAATATGAATTATAGGGTTGGGGATTTAGCTCAGAGGATGAGCGCTTATCTAGCAAGCGCAAGGCCCTGGGTTCAATCCTCAGCACCGCAAAAAAAAAAAAAAAAACAAGAAGAAGAAGAAGGCAAGACAAAATATGAATTACGTGATATGTGCTCCAGCCACATATAGTATATATATATATATATATATATGCATATATATACTATATATATAGCATTCATTGTACACTCAGTGTGAGATATTTCCTCCAAAATAAAATATTTCAAAAACCTGGAGAGATGGCTCAGCAATTAAGGCACTTGACTGCAAAGCCTAATGACCTGGGTTTGATTCCCCAGTACTCACATAAAGCCAGATGCACAAAGTGGTGCATGCCCAGTGGCTGGAGGCCCAGCCATGCTCATTCTCTCTCTCTCTCTCTCTCTCTCTCTCTCTCTCTCTCTCTCGCTCTCGCTCTCGCTCTCACTCTCGCTCTCACTCTCTCTCTTCTATTTCTCTCTCCGCTTGCAAATAAATAAATTTTATTTATTTATTTCTGGAAAGCCTGAAGTAAGAATAACCCAGGTGTTCTGAGCTCTGAGCCCATGATCACAGGACAGCATCCTGAAAGGAATGGCTTTAGTATCACTAAGAATTCCCACTATTCCATGGAGCACCACACCTCCCCCTGCTGCATCATCAGGCCTGCATTCCTTTACTAACCATCATTCCTACTGTAATCAGTGCACTGTGGTTGTGACCTCTATAGTAGTCATATCTTCTCTTAACTTCCATAACCTCCCATTCAGAACATAGTTTCTAATCCCTCAAATCGGTTGATAAGCTCAACTCATAAAGGAAGGGGCTAAGATATGATCTTACCTCTCTCATGCATATGCTATACCTAGGGTTTATTATTATTATTAATTAGGAACTTTACTGTATGGACAAATCACATATCGCCCTCACTGCCTTGGTGTTGTCCCCTCTTCCCTGCCCCTATTTCCCCAAGGGCCCTCCTCAGTGGGCTTACTGGGGTTCACCATGGGTTTATGAATGTATTCTGGAGAGGGGTAGAAAATGGGAATACATACCCATCATAACTCATGCGTTTTATATCCTGGGTGAACATAGGCTCCTCTTGAAGGGGAAAGAAAGATCAGGCTAATATGGACAGGCACCAGGAGACAAGAGCCTGGGAGGCTGCAGATTGAGTGGGTGGACCAGAGAGAAACAGCGGTCATTTTCCTGTGCCACTTTCCCAGCTGGACTTGGTTGCTGGCAAAGCCGACGGCTCTCTGGTCAGTGGAGAATCACTTCCCCCTGACTCTGCTGGATTGCCAATGTCTCAGATGAAAATAAAGAAATCAATGTAATTACAATTAAAGAAATGTAGAATGTTCAGGGAACCTCAGATTCCATCTAGGCCCAAGAGTCTTCCTTCATTTCAGCTAATATCTCCATCCTGTATCTGTCAGCACTGAGAATACAGAAGGATGGTCCATTTATAGGCAGCTACTGTCTGATTAACACTTGTGTCAAACCAATAGACCATATCATAGGCTTTATTGACAATCCATTGGATATTACCTTTGCAATGACATTTAGCATGACATTTAACTCCAAAGGCTGGGGGTATGACTCAGTGGGTAAACATTCATGCTGTGTAAAAGCGATGACCTGAATTTCCATCACCAGAACTCATGTAATGTTAGAAGCAGTAATCCCTGAGTTCCTATGCCAAAATGGGAGTTCAAGATGGGACAATTCTCAGAAGCTCCCAGGCCAGCCAGCAGCACCACCAACAAGAGCCCCTATATCAAACACAGTGGAAGGTGAGGGCTCACATCTGAGACTGTCCTCCAACCTCCACACATGCACCATGTCATACATGCACCCTCACACACATGCATGTGCACACGTATACACACATACACACACCACACACATGATCATGTCCTACATGCACCCTCACACACATGCACACATATACATACACACTCACACATACCACATACATGCACACACCACAGACACATACATGCACACACACTCATCAGACACAGTCACACACACATACACACACCACACACACACCACACACATGCACACACCACACACACCACAAGTTAAAGATGTTCAAGTGCAGCCCTTCAAGGTGCCACTATCACTGTGCATAACAGATCACAGATCATTTGAGGGAGAGCCAGGCACTGTATGCAAAAGGCACACTTTGCCTGAAATACAATTACTGCTGATTTAAGTATCATCCAACATTTCATGGGTACACAATCTATTTTTAACCTGCATATTTAAAATCCACTTGAACTGGATTTCCTTTCGCAAGAGTTAATTATTGGTGCCTTTCTTTTTTCCCCAGTTAAAAATCAGATGTAGTATAATGCATTTTGTGTAGAACATGGTTCTAACAGCACAGAAAATTCCGTTAAATGTCAGAAGAATTTAAAGCCTTGTTGTTGAAAATCGCAGGCTCAGGGTGGGACAAGCACTTAGATCTTTGGAAACTTTAATAACCGTTGGATGTGAAAAATCTTTCAGAAGTCCCTGTTTGGCTTGAGAATACGATATAATCACCAGTTTATTAAAAGCAACCAGTAATTATGCGTGTAAAGCAAGGGAAGGATTTGGAGTGCCTTTACTTGGGTGCCATATCAGCATCTGTCCTCAGACATTTTAAGAATACAAGCTTTTGTCCTTCTTCAGTCCTTTGTACATTAAATAATAATGTCTGTAGGGTTGTTAAAATACTTTGCATCTTGCTTTATCTTGTGCGGACTGAATGAAAGCAGGTATTGAGAAATAAACATAGAATTTTAATCTAGAAGTGAGTGGCTTCAAGGGACATTAAAACGAGCTCAATACAGGTAAAATGCAGAAATGCACACACATCTACAAGAGCAGGTGCACACAGGTACACATGTACACAGATGCATAAACCACATGGCTATTTAACGTTGAAGAACAGAAATCTCAGAAGACTTCCTTTTTTCCTTCTGGTTCCACACTAGATTATTTCAAAAAACATTTTTCTCTCTAACAAGTGATCAGATCATGCTTCCTTCCAAGCAATGATCTGAGCCTCAGTAACTTATATCTTCACTGCTCCTGCAGTGATTACAGTCCTAGATGGGTGGAGTTAGATGGGGCAGACAGTAAAATACTCAGCAAAGAGCTTTTGTGGAGCTAGATAATTAATCTCAGCAATAATAAGACTAAAAGGCTAGGAAGAAATATAATCTGAGGAAAAGCCTTGGGCTTCATGCAGAAGATGTAACCAAAACATACAAAGATGAAATTTAAAACCCAACCCTGATGCCTAAACTGACTCTCTAGTTAAAAATAATGTACTCGCTGGGTGTCTTCTATCTGCTAGATTCCTACTTGGTTGTCATTAAGAATAAAGGAGGGGAAAAAAGACAAAAGGAGAGAGGGCTGGAGAGATGGCTTATCGGTTAAGGCATTTGCCTGCAAAGTAGAGGGAGGGACCTGAGTTCGATTCTCCAGTACCCATGTAAAGCCAGATGCACAAGGTGGCACATGTGTCTGGAGTTCAGTTGCAGTGGCTAGAGGCCCTGGCTGCCCATTCTATCTCTATCTCTCTCTGTCTATTTCTCTCTCTCAAATAAATAAAATATTTTTAAAAAGGAATAAAGGAGGTGAGATTTGGGAGATGGCTCAATTGATAAAGCTCTTGCTATTCAATTGTAAGGACCTGAGTTTGGATCCCAGGACCCAAGTAAATGTCAGGTGGTCTGGGACCCACCAGTAATTCAGCACATAGGAGGTAAGATGGGGTACTCCTGGGACTGCTGAACTCTGGGTTCAAATGAATGACGTATCTCAATAAGTAAGGTGGAGAGGAACAGGGAGGAAAGCAACCTTGAGTTTCTGGCCTCTGTGAGCACATAGTATGCATGCACACTATACACCCATGAAGCCACACCTGCCAAAAAATAGAGAAGTGGGGGAAAGTCTACTTTCTCTTACAGATAATACAGTGAAATAAATTCAACCAGTAAACATAACCCAAAGAACAAATTCTACTGAAGCCTTATTCAACAATCAGAGACTATTCATCATGATTGTTCCACAGTCATAATTTTATTCCATGTTATATGAGTACATTCAGTCTGTTATATTCAAAATTAATCTGAGAAACCTATATAGTGCTAGTAAATTTTATATCAGATTTTGGATAAGGAAAATGAAAGAAAAATTCACTAGGCAAAATCTGATCAGATGGCTCTGGAGAAGTCTGTAATATGAAACATTACAGGACTAGGAGAATTTGAGCAGCATGCAAAATCTACATATTTAAAAATTACTCATTGAATAAATGATCAAAGATTTAAGAAAATGAATACTCAGTTCATAATAGGAACCACTGATTTATTGAATCTCAAATCCTTGTCATTATTTTTTGAAAAAAAATTGTTCCTTAACCTGACAATGAGATACAACAGGCCATGAGTTTTACAGCTAATTTAGAAAATATGGCCTCGGAGATTGCAACTACTTTCCTGGCTGGGAAAAAAATTGCATACATACATATATATATGTATGTATATTGGTGTGTATATATATTAAACAAATGTTAGTTCATTTACTGTGAGTTTCCTCAATGTTTGGTGCAGGCAATCTTCCAATCTGATGTACACATGCCATAGAACAGCAGAATGCAATGTTTGATGACATGCCTTTTGGGTTTCAGATCTGCATTGCCCTAATAAAGACAAACTTTCCAGGTTAGGATTCCTGTCTGCTGTTGCAACAATCCCAAGGACTTTACAGTGGCTGGAAGATGATTTGGTCACAACGGAATGTGTGTTCCTCTTGGACTCAGAGACACCTTGGTGGCTTCGGGGTATTCAGCAGGCATTGCATCTTGCTGTGTCAGCCCATTTCCAGAGTTTCTTGGAATCCCATAAACAGCTCCTCAACACTCTGCACAATTGTTGGCTTTTGGTTTGAATTTTGCTACTTTTGAGTACTACGTTTTCTTCTCCTTTTTCCCCCCCTTAGGGTTTCACCTGATCTGTCACATGGCATAGCCACTTGATAAAAACAATGAAATTTTCCTAAATTTAGCATCAGGGAAGTGGAGTTGGGGGCTTATATATGCATTCCAATTATCTCCTAATGTGTGACAGCCACACTAATATCACAGTGAGATCCACACAGATGTCTCATTCCCTCATATGTGACACAGGATTGCATTCTGATGCAGTCACAGCCCTGTTTTTCCTACAGCTGCGTGCTTTGACTCTGGGGTGTCCTGGAAGGATGTGGAGATGGAGACGTGAAGTCCCTTAGACAAAGTCATCCCTCTGAGGGTGCATCCACTTTGCATGCCTGTGAAGCATCAGAGACACACCACACACTCTGTCTTCTCCCCTGGACAAGAATAGAGCAGGGTATTTTTTTTTCCAGCTGTGCAGGACTTTAATGAGACACATGATGTCCAAGTTCATGCCCATGCACAGATGGTTGATCTCTCCAAAGACAGGGTGTCCTGCCTGAGGACAGAGAGCCAGGGCTGCTCACGTGGACACGCAGTGTATTTCCTGAGCCAGAGGCTGGGCCGTGAGCAGTCGGGTCTTCCGAATAGGAGAGGATGGTTATGGGCAGGAATCACTACTAGTGGAATAATTCTCATCTCCATTGGTTTTCCCATCTCTCATAAATATCATCCATCGCGCTGTATATGAAATAGGAGAACTGTAACACAGAGCTGAAACTAAACTACAGACTCATTTCATAAGCATCTTCAACACAACTGAACAGACATCACTCTCCCCACATTCTTATTCACTTTGTGAATGTTTCTAGGTGATACATTTATGACTAGTCTATCCCCTGATTAAATATTTACGGGGGGTTATAATTTAGGTGTTCACACCACTGAACTCTATTTAATTTGCTTTCTTCACATTTTCCAATTAAAAGGTTGCTATGAGTATAGTGTTTTCACACATTCAAGTTCAACTACTTCAGAAAAGCTTTTCCTCCTCAGGTACACGGGCAGCATGCTGAGCTGGAACGAAATACTCTGTAAGCAGTGCTCAAGCCCAAGATGCTTAGTCCCCAGTTTCTACTTCTTTTCCTGGTCTAATTTTGCTTGCAGATCAACTCAATAGAAAATTTCCCAAGATTCATATTCAGCAATCCGTCCACCCATCCATCATCCATCCATCCATCACCCATCAAGATTTGTTGCATGCTGAGTTCCAGAGTAGACTCTTAGCTAGCAGCTGGGGTCAGAGGGGAATGGCCAAAGCAGTGTCTGACCTTATGGATGGAGAGTCTGTGTTTCTGGAAGCCTGTTCCATTCTGTGGACAGGGAGATTTCATGGGGTTCACTGCATTTCTGGTAGTCTGCAGGAACCCAGTGGAGTAGAGCTTCAGTGTCCCCATCATGAAGGAAAGCTTTGTCTATGCTTAGGATCTGTGTTGGTCGCTTTTGGCCACTACAACAAATGCCTGAGACAATCAGCTTATGAAGAGAAGGCGGCTCATAGTTGTGTAGGTTTCAACCTACAGTCAGTGGGCTCTGCCATGCTGAGGCCTGAGGTGAGACAGCACAGTGTGACCAGAGTACCTGGTAGAGCCAAACGCCTCACCACACAGCCAGGAAGCAAAAGCAAACGAAGGACAAAAAGAAACCATTACCCACACACCTGCTTCAGGGGCCCCTTTCCAGTGATCTGACTTCCTCCCACTGCCCCCTCCCCCTTCAAGTTTCCGTTCTCTCCCAATAACACAGTGTGATGGGCTTTGGCCGGCTGGTGGGGAGGGGGGCTCTGGACCCAAGTGACAGTAGAATCCTCAGCTGTGTCGCAGGTAACAGTGACACTTTCCTGGCGTTCCTGGGAGGGAATCATGCAAGAGAAAATCATGACATTAAAGCCTGCAAGTGCTCAGTAAATATTAGCTACTATCATCTGCTCTAGACTTTTTCAGCTGAGGATTTGTTGTTTAGTTTTCAGGCCGTACCTTGGGTTGCCAAGCTGCCTGCTTCCAGTCAGGCCCACTGTTCATAGTCGGCACAAGCAACACTTCTATGCTGTAGCAGTGATTAAAAATAGATTCTAATTCCCCCAGGAAACAACTAAATCCATGCACCTGCGCTTTTCTATTTCCCAGGTAAACCCTGTCAGCTCCCTGACAGGGTTCTCTTCAAAGTCTCCATCCCTACCCCAGGTCCTCCTGTCTTCCAGGACCAGAGAAATCCAGGAGCACCCCCACCCCAGGACAGAGAACCCTGCTCATTACAGCTATTAACTCACTTTTGCTACAATCACCACCGATTCGCTTTATTAGTTCTAAGAAATCTGTTTAAGTTTTTGAAATGTCTCCACAGAGGTTGGCTGGTATCAAAGTTTTATGGAAGACAGTCTTTAGAGACGACAACAGGAGGGGAAGCAGCCTCATCTCGGGCACAACTCCATCCCAGGCTCCGTCAATGGGTTCTTTATTCTAAAATTCATATGTCCTTGGCCTTTCAGGGTATTTTATTTCTTGAACTAGCTCTGTGGCCTGTCAGCTGTGGGGTGTTGTCTGAATTTTCATGGACAGTTGAATAACCTCAGTCTAGAATGGTTTTGTCAGACTCAACCTGGAGATGAACGGAGTGTATGGGGGTGGGGGGCTCAAAGCCACCTCTGTGGTTCAATGGGCCAGATCCTCAAACTAAGAAGGAACCCAGTCTTTCCACTTCCGACACAGCCTATCACCTGTGAACGGTGGGTCATAATGAGTGGCTGACGACAGCACCCTTGGCTTCCGGCTTTGGGGAGGGATCTTGGCAGTGATGACCTGAGTGGCCTCCCCCTTCATGCCCAAGATGACCTCATGCTCACTCGCAAACACACTGAGAAGAGCTGCTGGTAGGAGTGAAGGATTCGGGGAGTGTGCGAGGAAGCAACAGGAGGAAGTGCGCTGGGTGTGAGCATGGCTAACCCTCCTCACAGACCGCACGGGGCCTGCAGAGGAATCCTGGGTCTTCAGACACCTTCCTTACCTGCCTCCCTCAGCTGCCAACTTCCTGCTTCTTCAGCCAGGCCTCAGCTGTGGGTCACTGTCCAACACAGCCCAGAAAGTGCCAGAAATACGCGTATTCTCCAAAGTTCCAGTCTCTCCTCGTCTCCTCAGAAATGCCTCATTTCCTCCCTAAGTGACCTCCATAGCAACGTCCTTACTTACCCATCTCTCTCCTACCTGTTAGCAAGGTCTCATTTTTTTCAATTTGAAAATAGGAATAATAATAAAATAGTGCCTCTTTCAAGGGGAAAAATGTTTATGCCCTGAGATAGTGACATTGACATTATTGTTATTTCTGGAAGCAGATTCTTCCACAGTCTTTTTTAAAAAAAAATATTTTATTTATTCATTTTCAACGAGAGAGAGAGAGAGAGAGAGAGAGAGAGAGAGAGAGAGAGAGAGAGAGAGAGCGCACCAGGGCTACCACCTTGTGGGTCTGGCTTATGTGGGTCCTGGGGAATTGAACCCGGGGCCTTAGGCACTGGAGGGAAGTGCCTTAACCACTGAGTCATCTCTCCAGCCCCATTTAATATTTTTCAGTTTTTGTTCTTTGATTTTGGTGCTGGGACTTGAACCCAAGGCCTTTGGAGTGCTAGGCAGTTGCTCTACCAGTTGAGCTACATCCTCAGCTCCCTCCCCCACTCTTTATCTACACTAAGAAATCCCTCCTTCACTGCAAAAGTATATGTGATATTTCCAACCTGGTTTCTGGTACATATTTCCCAATTCAATTATGATACCTCATCACCCATTTTCACAAGCCAGAGACCCACCTATTCTTCCTTTCTGCTCACACTTTCTGTGAGCCCTTACCCTCAGAGTCCTGTGCTGGGGTGTCTACCTCTACTGTCCACCTTCCTACTATGGACAGCGGCCTCATCCTGCCACCATGACCTCTACACCCAGATCAGAGCTCCAGTCACTGACTAATACACTCAAGTGACCTCATGGAACCAGAGATCACCAAAGTCCCAGAGCCTCCTGCAGCTCTTTGGCCCACTTTGGACTACGTAAGCTTTTTCCTTTTTTTTCAAAAAGCTCTAAGAAATGAGAACTGGGAGATAGCTCAGGTACTAAAGTACTTGCCTCACCAGCATAAGGACCTGTGGTCCCCAGAACCCGTGTAGAAAAGCCAGGCATGGTGGTGTGTGTGTGTGTGTGTGTGTGTGTGTGTGTGTGTGTGTGTGTGTGTGTGTGTGTGTGTGTGTCTCATCCCAGCACTGAGAAGGCAGGAGCAATGGATCCCTGGGGATCACTGAGCAGCCATTCTAGCTTAATTAGACAAGTTCCAAGCCAGTGAAGGTCCCTGTCTCCATAAAAACGGTGGATGGTGATGAAGGAATGACACCAAAGTTGTACTCTGGTCCCCACAAAGCCACACCATATGCAAACACATGCAAACACACAAATAAATAAATAAATAGCCCTGAAGGGGGGCTAAAGATGTACCTCAGTGTAGACCATTTGTCTGGTTTAGACAAGGCCATGGACTCCAAAGACACCTTGAAGAAGAAAAATCATGTATAAAAAACATAGTAGACCTTTGAAGAGAAAGTCTTCTGACCACCACGTGTGGTTCTGATAAACATCAGGTTGATGCAGGCTCAGCCTGTCCGTGGGTAGAAAGCCCGAGGGTTCCACATAGAGCAGCAGATAAACGAACTGGCAGAAAGGAGATTTCCTGTGCTTTGCTGGGGAAATATTGGCATTGGTGCTCTTTACCCTGGGAAAGGTCAAAGGCATCTCTGTCTTTCTCTGGAAAGGTGAAGCTGCTGACTGCAGAGCCCACCATGGTCCCGGGACCTGAGGATTAACAAGCTTGCCATGGATGATGGATGTGAACTTATGTCCACACTCTTCCACATGCAGGTGACTGAACTTAGAAATTTGCAAATACTGGTGCAGCTGAGAGGAGCTATTCGTGAAATTATTACCCTTAAATATCAGACCTCCTATGTTTAGTACACTTCACGTCAACTAAATGAAGAAAAGTCAAAGCTCTACTAAGCTGTTCCACACTGCAGTTTCTCACACAGCAGAGTGCCATGTGCTGAGGGTCACCAGGAAGTCAGGAGCGCATGTCCCAAAGCCCGAGATCCAGGCCTGCTCCTGACTCTGGATGCACTGATTTGCAGCCCATTATTTGTAGAAACAAAATACGATTGTCTTCTGGCTATATATTCCCAAGCATTCTCCCAGGGCACCCTTGTTGGGTGAGCTGAGGGAGTGATGGCTCTCTTCCCAAAGCTAGTCAAATAGCCCCCTCATACCCATTCTCAATGTCCCCACCTAACAAGAAATATTCTGAGCTTTCCCAATCCATCCCAGAGAATGTTGAGTCACCCATAACTCCAGAGGATTCCTTCCACTGTAAAGGGAGAGGTGAGGACCACAGTGACGTGCTCACCATAATCAGAAATATGGAGACGATGGAGAGGTGCATGCTGAGATCTCTGCTCAGGGGAGGTCAGGCAGGCTCCTGAAATGCCTATTTGTAGAAAGCCTCTTTCAAATGCCAAAGCCAGGCTTAAGATCCCTCTTGTAAACACCTCCCAGGATGTCGTTACTGATTAGGGATGTGTGAGGGTTATTGAGTTTTGAATTAGATGCACTTTAATAAAACAGTAGAATGTTCTTATCTGATTGCACCTGTATTGATTGTGTTCAAAAGGTCTACCCTTGGATCCAGGTCAACGATTTTACATAAACGTACTAGAGATTCAGACAGCATGTTCATTTTCAAATTTTGGTATGCTTACACCGTCTAGAAGATTTCAGTAACCTAAGGAAGTTAAAAACACACCTGTTGTTGAGGTGTATGGGTTATTTTCGAAACCCTTTGTTATGTTGAATTTTCCTGGCTACATACACAATTGAGTTAATTTTAAAAAGCTATGTTCATAACGGAATGTCATCCCAAAGTGCTTTCATATTTTAACAGTCTTTCATACACACAGAAAAACTAGCTGCATATCTAAACAAAACAGAAAACACATTTTATATTTAAAATGTAAAATATATGCATTAAATAGCGTATTTCAAATATTCATTTTATTTTTTTTTCTCATGATGTCTAGAGACTCCATATATCTGAGTAAACTCACAGACCAACCTCAGACCTGTGAGAACCATGTACCTGACCTTCTCAGGGGCAGACACTGAGGGGTTTGTTTGAGGCCTTTTCCCCTGTGGTGTGTAGAATGGAGTGCACATACTATCATAAATCACAATGGCAGGAGCAATGATGTCTTTCAAGTCTTTCCTCTCACAGAGAACTTAGTAGCTTGCTAGACTTTACAAATAAAGCAAAACCAATGTCTCAAAATTCGAATGCAGTACTTCTTTCATTGGACAGATTTGTTCAGACCCTTCTAAGAACTGAAGCTTAGGGAACAAGAAACTGCCTTCTTGGAGCTCTGGCACTACTGTAAATGTCAGACAGAACACGCAGACAGAATAAACAGAGTGTGGTCTCAGATAAGATGGAGAAATCACATGGTGTTGTGGGAAGATGGAGCAGAGAAGGGGTGATTCCTGGTTTGTAGGAGAGGACAGAAGAGATGAGCAGTTAGAAACATGTGGGCAAGGGGAACTTGGAAGGGAGAAGGGTGTCATATTCATTAAAACACAGTGAGTGTGAAGACCAGGTACATATTGGGTTCAGATCCAAGATGGACCCAACATCTTGGTTCCACACTGCTGGGCCCACTGAGGGAGGCCCAGCTGAAGGGACAATGAGAAGCAGGGACTAGACGGGAAGGACAGAAGACTGCAGGAGGGCCTGGGGGCCTGTCTTGTGCCTGGTTCTTTCCTAAGTATCTCATTCTACTCCATGCCCTAACTGCTTTCTTCTGCCATGTTCTTCCTCCATGATGGACACCTCATCCAAAACATGTCCTCAATGATGATCACCTCATCCACCATATGTCCTCCATGATGCTGACCTCATCCACCACACCAGTCCTGAATGCCCATTGGGGTCTGAAATTCTTTTGCAGAAAAAAATGGGCTTCTCTTATTTAAGTCATTGGGGGTGCGGGTTTTGGGGAAGGAACTCTAATTTGAGCTAATTTGGAAGCTTATAGCAATGGCTCAGATGAGGCATAAAGGTGCTTAGACTGAGCATCACATGGGAATTAGCAGATGCCAAAGCACATTTTGTAAGTATGAATCTTTGCTGATTGGAACAGTCCTAGGCAGTCACTGAATTCCGAAGGGAAGAGAGAAGCCAATGTGGCCACTAGGATTCTAAGAGAGCCTCTGATGGAAGGAGAGTGCAGATTGGTCAAGAAGCATGTAGTGTACATAAGCTAATTTATGATGAGAACCGACGGAACTTCTTGGTAAATGACGTCTATTTTTTTTAGGGCAAGGAAGGAAGTTCTTAGCTAAGACTGAAAATGGCAGGAGAAGTACAATACAGACATTTGGAGAGGAAAGAGTGAGTCAAGCCAAGAGAAGCCAACATTCATTAACACACTAGAATGTTTAAAGTCAAACAACCTTCTCACACTAACCGCACTGCCAGGTGACTTTTCCAGACCATGGTAACAGGTTAGGTATGGACACACAGCTGGTAGAGTTTGGCTTAACTGAGATCATGGGTTTGTTTGTAGAGTCACTGAGGCTCTCCAAGGCAGTCAGTGGTGCTCATTCGTTGCCTTGTCACCAGTAAGCAATGACAAGTGCAGGACCGGCAGAGGAGCAAGTTAAACAAGGGCAGGTCCCAAGCTAGACTGGGGGGAGGGGCTCCTGCGCAGGAAGTGGCACAGTGACTTCCTTCAGTGGTCTGTATATACCCCTGGGGATGGAAGTTAAGTTTCAAGTCAAGGTGGATTGGATTGGTTGCTCTGAGTATATGTGGGGGCTTCTGATAGGCTGATGATTTAATGCCCTTGGATGTAATTTGATCATCAAGCTGGGTGGATTGGATTGCTTACTTTGAAGGCATATGAGAGGCTCCTGTGATGGGTCAGACAGAGTTGTTATTTGTATGTGTGGACCAGCTGACCTTTTAGGGAGTCAGCATTTGACCTTTTGAAAGTCAGGGCCTTTGGATTTGAGTTCCCAGGCTCTCTGGGCTTATTATAAAATTCTGTGCTCAACGGCTCTGTCTGGCTGTATGGATATCTAGCTGTTCTTTTTGGGCCTGAAAACCCTGAGTCGCTGCCTGCAAAATGAGGATCACTTTACTCCTAATCCCACAGGGAAATAGCAGAACACCTGAAAGAATGTGCCTTGTGAGGCCCAAATCCTGCTCCAAGACCACCTGTGGATGGCAACAAAAGCCCTTGAAGCCATGAGCCTGGGCAGGAAAGGCAGGGCACTGGCTGGTGTGATTCTTGCACCCACTGAACTTGGAGTTAACATAGACTCACATGCTGTGCACATCTGCCACTCAGCACTGCCTTGGCTCTCCTTTAAAAAAACATTAATATAT